>VDFB02199727.1:0-25815 GCA_007258455.2 Sequoia sempervirens
GATTGAAGGCTCAGGAATTTCATCAAACACTTTGCATACAAGGGTCATGGCTGATATAAGATTTCAGATTGTTTTTATGGCTCTTATCTCCACTTAACATCAATAAGAATGTTTGCAAATGACTCTAAATGGACTAAACAATGTCCTAGCATGAATGTGCAACTTATTTTGACAATATTCAATGCATATATATGATCTAAACATGAGAAATGATCACCTACAGCCAACTAATATTTTAACAAACAGTTGGTATGCAAACTAACAAACTAAATACAAATGATATTGAATTGCTCAAATGACACCAGCAATTTATATCTCCTTAATTGCAATGAAGTTTCTAATACAATGCTCATGAAATATGGCCAAGACTCTTGGCATTTACATTGATTACAAAATATGATAATGCTGGTATAATGCACACCTACAACTGCAAATATAACTATGCTAAATGCAATGCTAGAAGATGATAGAAATGTAAAGAACCTGGCCTCAAGAAGTGCCTTGGATGAAAGATGAAGTAGCAATCAAATTCCAAGCAAATTGAACTCCTCTTAGGCCCATTCAATGCTTTCACCCAGCCGCCCTTGTTCTTGCCTGGCAATACTTTAGATAAATAAATGCAGCCTCTAAGCTCTTCGAATTTGTTATGAAAATGATTGCCAACACCAAAGGAAGCAATCCCTCAAGTGCCCACAAAATTATATCTCCTTATTGTAGAGCAACGAATGAAAATGTAATTTCTCTCATGGCTGATCTGCAGACTGAAACAAAATTGCAGACTTCAAATAACTTCCCAAACTCTTCCAAAAATAATTGCAATTAGCACAATGAGAAAGACTGAAGTATCTTCCTCCACTATCCAACTAGGGTTGGTGTTGCACAACCGAAATTGGCACTTAACCAGCTAGGTTTGGTCTTTCACAAACGAAGACTGGAAATCAATAAGCTAAGCATTCAGCTTCAGCAGTGTAGTAGAAAAAGTGTGTTCAACTCAAGATGTCCAAATGCATAGCCAAAGCCTCTTTTTATACTTTTTCAACCTCATCACCAAGAGACTTCTAGAAGATTCTTGATTATTCCTCAAGTGACTTTATTATTTTATTAATTTATTATAAGTCACTTAAGTCACTTTTTATTATTAAATTAATTAAATAATAAGTCATTCCTTTTTATATTTTATTTTTGGAATAACTTAATAAATAATTAATTTAATAACACCTCTTGATTTAATTAAATCATCAATTAAGCTATCCTCATGAAATATTAATAAGTTGGATAACTTAATTAAATAATTTAATTAAATCACCATACCTCCAATTCGGGGACATGACATACGCTCCATGCCAGCCATTTTAGGATGTCTTCGCGCAAGCATTTCACCAAAGAGACCTGCTTGCGATGCAGTGTTTGCCAAATCGAAGAGTGACGGCTGGAAGCTCGTTGAATAGATAAAGTAATTACGCTCAAGTCTCGTGAAGACTTCGAACGTCAATGACCTCATCTGACAGGCCTAAAGGCTAGGCACCCCTGGACTGTAGAAATACAATGAAAATTTTATGCCAGTCCGCCCGCTTATTTACGTGCTTGGTAGAACCCTACGCCGATGCGGAACGATTATAGATCGACAGGCAACTTGGTGCAATGCGAAGTTGGACTAGAGTAGTACTGATGTCAGGAAGACTTCGTTTGCAAATTTTGCCATCTTAAGGGTCATTTTAACCAGCGCCCCTGAGCTATAGTTGCGCTGGAAATGCAATAAAGAAGCTCTGGAACATGAAAACTCCATTATAGGCCCATCTGGATGTTGGCTGCGGGCCCTACGGATCTCGGATGGCTGTGTTTGGAAATGCTTCGTTGGGCCAGGCAGACTGAATTGTGAAAGTGGCCCGTATTAGCCACGAGTACCAAGATCCACCCTCTCTTTAAGATGGGCGCCCTCAGGCTATAGTTGCGCTTTTGCCTGAAAAAGACAAATTTCTCATATGTGAAACTTTGGGAATTTCAACTTCTGTCGCCAGTTGCCGGAACTGCGGGTCTTGGAAAGCTTCGCTGGATAGCTCATTGGATAGTTAGAACAATTCTGAAGAGATTAACTGTATGCATGAGCATTTTCAACAAAGAATCGCGGCCTTCAAAGAAGGCGTACGAACTCTGGTGGCTGGCGAGAAAATCTTCATAATTTAACATTAGAAAACTCCGTTTTTGATCTGCTAGAAATGACCATATTACGCGTGAAATCTTCGTGAGGCAGCTCCTCCATCGTGAAAAGCTCCATTACGAGTCTCTGCCCAGGGTTACGATCAATAAAACGGCATTGACGAAATATTGACAAAAACTCCATTACTTGATATTGCCCAAAGCTGTATTTTTTCATCATTTAGCAAAAGTTTAGACTCTTTTAAAACAAAAATGCCTTGATGGAAACAAAATTTTGGTTTAGAACAACAAAGATGCAATCAATATTTCAAAGAATCTAGTCATGCACTCTAGAACAAAGCATATTCCCATCAAAAACCATTTCTTAAGGGAACAAGTGGCCGTCGACAAGTAAAGTTGGAGTATATTGCTACACAAGAACAAATTGCTGACATTTTCGCCAAGCCACTTTCGAAAGAGACTTTTGAGTACTTAAGATAGAAATTGGGAGTGATATTACTCTCATCTATTCACTAAATCCTCGAGAGAAGCGTGTGTTCAAGGGGAACTATTCATTGCTTTATCTTTCAGCCCCAAAAATCCTTTGCCATTGATGTCAAAGGGAGAGGAGTAGAGTAAAGGGGAGTATTTGAGTTAGGACGAGAAGTATGTTCTTGTTGCATTTATGAATTATTTCTTTACAGGGTTGCCATCAATGACAAAGTGGGAGATTGTTGTAAATTGTTGCCATTTTAATGTCAAAGGTATTCAAAGGCTAATGGAAATTGTTGTCATTGACATTTGAAGGCCAAGAGGATTTGCTGAGGAAAATATTTGCTGATGACGGATTGGAAGAAAATAAAATAAAAATATTTTTGGTTCTAAGGCCGACCCTAGACTCATTGGCGCCCCATTTTGGGAATTAAAATTGTAAATTAAAAAATAATAAATAATATTTTATAGGGGCTGACCCTTGTTGGAGCGCCCAAGATGAAGGTGAAAAGGTGCATATAAAACAAGGAGTTGCATCCATTTGTAAAGTACAAGTTGCTTCATGAAGTTGCCCCCTTTGGTGAAGATATTTAATGAGATTGTGGAGTCCATTTGAAAGCAATCAATTCATTGAATATCATTTGTATAAGGAGCAGTCTTAAAAGGCATACAAGTGCAGAATTTTTGAAGATATATGAGCAGAATTATAAGAGGCATATGAGCAGATTTATTAGAGCTTTATGGCAGAATTTATGAGGTATTTTTAGGAGTTTCTAAAGGCAGATTTTGATGAAGTATTGAGCATATCTAAGAAGTTTCAAATAAATTATCATATTGTTCATTTGGAGGTTGGTGCCTCCTAACCAAGGAGATCGGGAGGTTGGTACCTCTCCTTAGAAGTGATTGGTTTCTCTTGCTAAGTTGGTGGTCAGTTGTGGGGATTGGTGTCTCTAGTGGGTTGGTGTCTACAAAAGAAGATTTGTAAAAGAAGTAGGTTGGTGCCTACAAGAAGATCTACATATAAGCAATATTTTGCTGTGGTTTTTTCCACAAGGGTTTCCACATAAGTCGTGTGTTCGTCTTATGTTCTTAATTGCTAGATCTTGTAGGTATGCTATCGCTATGGTTAATTAAGTTTTGAAAAGTAAAAGATTGTTGTTATATTGATTCACCGCCCCTCTTAATATAATTATGTGCTCATCATACATATCAATATAATCATATCATGGAATTTGTATCTATTCCAAAACTTCATAAGAAAATAATGACTTTAATTGCATCATCTAATATCCAAAAATAAGTAATTAAAATATAACATAATTTAATTGTTCAAAAACAGGGTTTAACATCTCCCCCTTATAAAAAGGTTATCGTTGTCAATGACTTAATTTAAACTAGTATCAAACATAGTCATAAAATAAAGCATTAAATTTGATTCTACTTAAACAAACAAATAAGGAAAAACTTGGTGGAATTCTTCATAATCATCCCAAGTTGCATTGTCCTTTGAATATTGGTCCCACTAGACCTTGGTGGAATTCTTCATAATCTTCCCAAGTTGCATTGTCCTCCCAAAATTGGTCCCACTAGACCTTGCACTATGTAAAATACCCACTTGTTTTACATGATATTTTTACAGTTTTCTAGTTTGACACATTAGCATTGTGTCAAACTGTCTGCAGGTTAACTGAACTGATTGCACTCAAAACTCAAAAAATAGATAACTTTGCACATTGCATTGTTTCAGTACATAGGCTCATTGAGATACAAATTTTGAATGCTTATATTTCTGAACAGTGGTAATAACAACAACAATAACACTCAAAAATACTTTTAGTTATTCAAATGGAAAGGCACAGTGATAAATACCAGTCCTAACAACTTTGTAAATGAACAACCTTGATTTATACATTCATAATAGACATCAGAATGTTCATTCCACCAACATGAAGTTTGGTGTGACAATAGTAATAGCACCTTATAAATGGCAGAAATATACAATTCTGAGCAATAAATACCAATTTTAGCAGACATGTGATGGCTCCCTGCATTGTCATGCCTGATTGGAAGACCCCCATGTCTGAAGGTGAGTGTTGGCGGCTACTATAGAAGATGTTTCCCTTTAGTAGATAGCACCCAACACACAGGAACTCACCCATCACACTGAATCACGCCCAACACAGTCGTAAAGGTCTGCAATAGCAATGGTAATGGGTCTGTGAACAGGTTGACCCCTCTAAATGCCCCACGACTCTTGGAGAAGTGCTCACGTTCCCCTATGAATAGAAATCCGACTTCCTGTAGCAGAGACAAGGGCCATGCAAAGAGAGATATGCAACAATTGACCTCAGAAACTCCACACACAGTTTAGGAACAACTGTCATGTCCCCCGAAATTGTGACACCCAAATACGAAATATTGACATACTAATAAATAAATAAAATGAATATCTAAATGAATATCAAAAATACATATATCAATATTAGCAATTTAAATACTATTATAATTATCTTTAGGTAAATAAAATATAAATATTAAACAATACAAACAATTGATATTGTTAAACAATCATTATCAACAAATTAATATTTATGCGTTAATATAAAATATCAAATATTAGAATGGAATAATAAATACCATATAATACATAAATATTAAATCATAAGTAACAAAGACAAACAAATAAAAAATGGACTGAATATCCAATAAAACAAATATAAGATATGAATAAATAATAGAAAACATAAAATTAACATAAATCAATATTATAAGAAAGTAGAAACCGATGCTTGAGTAGCCTCTTAATACAGCAGCAACTATTAAAACAGATAGCAAATTTCAATAAGAAGCGATTAGCATTAAGGAACTTTTAGCAGCGATCCATTATCTTCTAAAAAGGCAGCGATCAAGTTTATGGGTGTTAAGAGGAGATCAAAGGTATTAAAGTAATCAAGGATTAAATATTATGAAAGGGCAGAAGTCAAGAGTTGCATCTCACGTGAGAGGAGGTATTCTTTGTGAAGGGACATGTCCATTGTTTGGTTTGAGAAGATATAGAAAATGGAGGATATGTGGATTAAAAAGCGGAGGTAAGAAAGGAGTCTGCAGATCGCTGACTGTAGAGAAGAGGAGAGACGGCAGATCAGTGGTAAAATCAGAGTATTGGTATGTATTATTTATTATAGGTAAGGATAGTGAGGTATTAGTAATATTTCATATAAATAATATTTACAATGTGATGATAATATTTGATATATAATGCTTTTCATAATGTTATTTGATTATTTATGATATTAGAATGTAATAATATGTGATGTATAATATTATTTAAGATATTATCCTTAGAGTGTAATGTTATGTGATGAACAATATTATTCATGATATTATCATTAGGATGTAATAATACTTGGTGTCTAATATTATTTATAATATCGTCACTAGGATATTAATAATATTTGATACTATAATTAATTACAATTTATTAAATAAATGATAATAAATGAATGAACTAAGAATTTAGTAATGGTCGGAGTTGATATATATGTTTCATATATATATATTTGATAAATATAAATATATTAAATAAATATGTTTTCTGTATATAATTCATATGTTGATAATTGTATTTTGGTTATTGATGAGTATATATATATATATGTATATCTATATATATATATTGAGACCCGTAAATACCTCATAGGTGGTGGACACATACAATATATACAAGATAATGCATATACATAATATATTATTTGCGATTATCCAATAATGATGCTTGTAGCAATTATTGAGCCTTATAAGTAATAATGACTCCATTCATTCACGATGATGTTAAATGATATAATAGAATTCCATCTATGGGATCTCGAAAGACGTTTGTACTCATTAAGGAATCATTCATAGTGAATAATAGGAAGAAAACGAACAATCCTTTGGCAAGGAACAAATAATTAAATCATCTTTGATCTAATTAAACATTATTACTGAAATTTATTAATCTCTAACGTCTCTAATGTCTCTTTGAGAAACACTTTGAAAGCTAGATTCGGGTTTAAGTGCTTCCACTAGAAAGGGGTCATTACAACAACATTGAATGTATTTCGCCAACGACCATAATCCTCTCAATCCCTACACCTATTTGAAATATGAATGTGTAGGTTTGAGCATAGAGGAATACCACGTCTAGCCATAGAAACTTCAAAATATGGAATCCAACTTCACCTTGCAAATGCCTTCAAAATTGATGAAACCCTCAACCTCCAATATGCTGGGAATATAAATTGTTTATCTCCAAATTTGTCTCTGCAGGAGACTCACCAAATTTGCCAATATCACACTTGTGAAAGACCTGAATGATCTTTGCATAACCAGCTAGGGTGGAACCATTTCACCACCGAAAACACTTGCCCTATGGTTTCTATTCCCCAAAGCCAAGAACTTCGAAAAGCTCCTCAAATTGTCAATTAGAGAAAAAAAAAGCAAGCATAGTACAAATGAGCTCCAATTCCATTTTTTATATCACTTGCCTTTTTCCTACTCATTAAAATAAATAAAGTGACTTTATAAAGTTACTTTTAAAATATTTCCCAAAGTCACTTTATAACCGCTTTTAATTAATTATTTAACATTATCTTATAACTGTACATTTTCTTGTCAGGTAACATTAAATGATTAAATGAACCAATTCCCTTTTTCTCGACTATAGCCTACGAGAATTAATAGGCTAATAAGTCCACTTGGATTGATCATTGAGAAGGGGACATTATAGTCCTCCCTTCCTGAGATTGCTTGCTCTCAAGCAATTGCAAATTAGGATGTTGTAACATCTGCTCCCTTCCCACGTGGCATCCTCCACCGACAAGTCTCTCCACCCGATCAAATATTCTTTGATCACTCTGTTCCTTAGTCTTCTCTCATTGACAACAAGGATCTCATTAGGAACCAATACCAACTGACCCTCCTCATCCAGTGGTGCCAACTCTACTAAAGAAGTAACCTGCTGCCCTAGTGCCTTCTTGAGCCATGATACATGAAAAACATTATGAATTTTACTCCCCTTTAGTAGCTCGAGCTCATAAGCTACCTCCCCAACTCTCTTGATGTAACGACTGACTCTTCGCCGTAAAGTAAATTTCCATGATTTACATTCATAAGTAAGTAAACATGTTAATATGACATTGCAATAAAATTTTTCCTTTTCTTTATTGATAAAACATGAACCAGTTGCCATATCAATTTACAATAAAGATTTCGTTTCAATATAACAACTTCACAAGTACATGAAACAAGAATGCATACCTCAACTAACATAGCTCCAATAAGCTTTAGAACAAATAGTGGTAAGAAGGTCCAGGTTCCTTTCCTTTCAAATCTTGGTACATCGGCCGCTTGCTGAGGAGAAACATCACTCCGGCGCTTTTCTGCCAACCACAGACTTATAATGTGGTCCCCAGACATCCATTATTCAATAAATGGCCCTCCCTTCAATAAGAGATTGGTAGGTATCCTTAATGATTACCAACCTACATAAAAGCCAATCACAACTAGAACTCTGCTATTTCACAATCTCGAACTAGTACAAGGATCACAATGAATTGACAGTGTAGTCTCAACTATCTCACACCTAAGTGGATGTCGTACATTTCACTACTTTGGCCAAAGTATTCTCATTCAGTACTTTGAATGAAGGTCATCTATCATAAACACCACTCAGGGCCAATTTGATTTAAGGCTATCTTACACTATGTGTAGGCTATGTCCTTCAATGGGTATTTAGTCACCCCAGACTACCCACAACAAACTATCTACTTAGAAACGAAACAGTTTACAAGTGTCTTGTATCATACCTCCTAATCAGGAAATCTTTATCCTAGGAGTACTTAGCTTGTCTTAGTTAACCTAATAACTTAAGCTTAAGACTTTACTTGATTCTGCCTTCATTTCGATCCTATTAGATAATATCTATATCATCGTATTCTCCTTATATGGAGATCATACAAAACATGCAATTTTCATTCTAAATGCATTTTAAATCTTCTCTTATCTCTTTCACATAATTTCCCTTTTATGCTAAACAAATAACCTTTTCCTTAATTTCTTTCACATAAATCCCCTTTCCACAATTTCCCTTTTATGCATAACATATAAACCCTTTCTTTAAATTCCTTTCCCCTACAACTAGAATCATATTCCAGAATTAACTTATAGACTTTGCACATCTATCAATCACAAAGAAACTGAAACACAACAATCAAATTATAAGTGTAAAATGATGAAGGTTCCATGCCTGTTTATAAGCTTTTCTCCCTAATACGCATTTCTAGTCCTTCTTTCAATCAAGCCCTCAGAATTCAATGATTTCTCACTAAAACTGACTTCTCAATTGCTGATTATTTTCACTCCAAATGAACTCTCAATAAAGTATAATCACTCAAAATGGACTCACAAATGAATACTCACTCAATTGTAATGGAGTTATACAATGACTGTAGAATTTGTTGGTGAATCCTCTGTCTTTTTCACTCAGAAAAACAGAGTATGAATATGAAATAAGAAATGGATAAACAAAGCTCAGAGTATTGTGAAACTCGGATTCAACAAGAGTAGAATAAAGAATGATAAGGCATCTATTTATAGAGCCTAAAATCCAACGTTTTCCACCATTGCAGGCATGAGAAATGACAGCACAATGTTTTAAAAAGTTCAAAGACATATATGGTGGGTTTCTAACCCCTTACTCATCAATTTATGAAGTGATTCGACCTCAGTTTAAGCCAGCAAAACAAGAAAACTTCAACTTGCACATGGCTTAAAGGATAAAATCGCCACCTACAGGAAACTCACCAGTAATGGCGCCATTAAGGAAATGATTCATCTTTCAAAGAATTGATCAAGAAAATACTCATAACACCTCATCTTTTGTAGGCTGCGTCACCCCCATTCTCAACAAGTTTGAAACTTTCTTCCAGGCGAACTCGCGTGTTCATCCTCAAGTGCCATATTTTCACGAGAAAGCTCTTTCAAAAGTTTTAGAGCAAATATTTTGCCGTTTTCAAAAGTTTATCATTTACTTTTAATATGTTTCGATTTCCCTTTGAAACAAATTGATTTAAATTCTTCCAAATGAAATAGCTCGATTCTCTTATATTTGGTTGAAGAGATTTATTATTTCTCTATAGTTTAATTCAATATTTACTCCAAGTAAAAATTTAATCTTTTTAATTTTCACTTTAGAGATTTAAAATATTTTAAACTATATATATATTTAATTATATATTTATATATATATATTATAGTTTTATTTACTTTACCATATATACATATATATATTTAAATATTATAATTTAAATATATATATATATATATGTTTTAGTAAGACTATAATATATATATTTATATAATATTAAATATATATATTTACATATATAAATATATATACATATACATATTTATTCGTCGAATACATATATTGTGAGCCAGTCAGCATGCTTTCAATATATATATCTATGTATATGTGTATATATAAATTCCAAGGCAAATATTATAATAATATTATTTATCCACAGATAATAGGTAGCGTGTGTAACCTGTTCACTTATATCCATTCATGTTATCCACATAATGATCGTAATACAATAAGTCAGATATACAATAAACATCACTCACAAGGCACAAAGGAGTAAACAAGACTCCTAAAGCCTATGGATGATTATCAAGACCATCATAACTGACTTGGTTTCTCCCAACCTATAATGACTTGTGTGTATGCTTAGATGGTTCTCGTTACTGTTTACTTGATCAAGCTCCTCTCCCGAGTGACATTTCTCCTCTGCTTGGAGGAATGGTTCGCACCCCTGCATTTAATGACATGACAATGGGAGTCATATGTTCACAACAAAGCAGTTTATATGAAAACATCTCAAAAGTTAGAATAAACATTATTCATTAACCTCCTTATGCAATATTTCACCATGAATAACATCATCTGAGATAACATCAAATGAGATAACATCAAGTGAGATAACTTTTCATATTGAAAACAAGGTACAAGCAACAATAATTCATCTCCAGAATTCACACTATATTCACATTTACCCTATCTATTAACGGTAAATAGTAACTTCACAATTTGGGATGTAACACTTGATTATCTTGTAGGGACCATAAAAGTGTGGTTTCAACTTTTCTGCACCACTTTTCTTAAGCGAAGATTGTATGTAGGGCTGCAACCTCAAGAAGACCATGTCTCCTACCTCAAAATTGGGCTCAACCCTGTCTGTTTGCATAAGTCTTCTGCTGATTCTGGGCCACCTGTAAATTCTCCCTAAGAGCCTTAAGAATATCTTGGCTCTCCTGTATCCATTCTTTGGATTTGGTAGCCTTGCTATCCCCAAACGCCAAATCCACAAAAGAAGGTGCATCATAGCCATACAATGCACGAAATGGTGTCATGCCGATAGACATATGGTAAG
Organism: Sequoia sempervirens; assembly: GCA_007258455.2. Classification (NCBI taxonomy): domain Eukaryota; kingdom Viridiplantae; phylum Streptophyta; class Pinopsida; order Cupressales; family Cupressaceae; genus Sequoia; species Sequoia sempervirens. The sequence goes on from VDFB02199727.1 coordinate 11,100, forward strand.
TGGTGTTGTAACATTACTCTCTTAGATGCAACCACTTGATCCATGCCTTTTTTTTGTCCTGATACATAGTCATGTAAGTACCCCTCAATCCATTTATTCACTATCTCCGTTTGACCATCTATCTGGGGGTGGTCACTCGTACTTGGAGTCAACTCTATGCCAACAAGTTTGAACAACTCCTACCAGAATGCAGTAGGAAACCTATTGTCCCTGTCATTGACAATGTACTTAGGCAACCCATGGAGTATAAAAACCTCCTTGAAAAATAACTCTGCCGCTTACGGTGCCTTGTACTCTAAAGATCTTGCAAAGAAGTGAGCGAACTTAGTCAATTGATCCACCACAATAGATATGCAATCCTTGCCATGAACCTTAGGTAGACTTGTGATGACGTCCAAATACACTCTCCCACTTCTGTTCAAGAATGGGCAACAGTTGCAACAATGCTGTTGGATGGGTGTGCTATGACTTGTTTTGCTAACAAGTCACACATTCCCTCACATAACACAACACATCGTCCTTGAGGCCCTTCCAAGAGAACCTCTCCTTGATCTGCCTGTAGGTTTTGAAATACTGAGGATGCCCAGTCAATGGTGTATCATGGGTAGCTCTCATAATATTCTCCTTGAGCTTAGATTCAGGCACTAAGTATATCTTGTCCTTGTCGTAGATAACGTCATATACCACCTTGTACCAATCATCCTGAATCTGACTATTCATCAATTTACAGGCAAAATTGTTCTTGGAGTACTCCACCAAAAGGTGGGGCTTCCAATCAGTCCAAATGTCTATAAGGGAACACATTGCTGGTGTCTTGGAAAGGGCATAAACAACTATATTTTTCTTGCCCTTAACATACTCGATGTCAAAATCATAGGTCTGTATCTTGCTGACCCACTTTTGCTAACTCTCATTTAGGTCCTTTTGTTCTAGGAAATACCTCATGCTGTTGTGGTCTTTCCTCACCACAAATCTCCCACCTACTAGGTACTGTTTGAATCTTTGCCAATGCATGCATAATGGCGAGCATCTCCTTGTCAGAGATGGATTATAGCTTCTCTAGCTCCTTGAGCTTCTGACTCTCAAATGCTATTGGACGTCTGTTTTGCATCAATACAACTCCTATGCCCTCACTTGAAGCATCACACTCCAACACAAAAGGATGAGAGTGAAATTAGGAAGTGCCAAAACTAGACAACTGCTCATAACCTCCTTGAGCTTGTCAAATGCACTTTGAGCCTCCTTTTTTCATCTGAAGGCTTCCTTCTATGTGAGATTTTTCAAGGGTGCACCCAACTGTGAAAACCCCTTAACAAAGTGCCTATAGTAATTGCACAACCCAAAGAATCCATCTAGCTCTGTAAGGGACTTAGACGGTGGCCAATCTAATATTGCCTGAATCTTCTTCTAATGCACTTGCACACCTTGCGCACTGATCACATGGCCCAAACACAAAATCTCCCTCATACCAAATTCACATTTAGGTGCCTTAGCATATAGAGACTGCTCTCCCATAATGCCCAAAACCTCATCCAATTGCCTCAAATGATCATCCCATGTTTTGCTGTAGATAAGGAGATCATCAAAGAACACCAATAAATACTTACGCAATTGCTTGTTGAAGATGTGGTTCATACATGATTGAAAAGTAGTAGATACGTTGGTCAATCTGAATGGCATGACCAAGAATTCATAGTGGCATCAAAAAGCAGTCTTATGAATATCCTGCTCCCTGATTCTGATTTGGTGATACCCTGATCGAAGATCAATCTTCGAAAAGTAGACTGCCCCATACAATTCATTTGGAAACTCATCGATCTTGGGGATAGGATATTTGTTTTTTTAATCGTCTTCTTATTCAGAGCTTGGTAGTCTATACACATTCGCATCGTTCCATCCTTCTTCTTAACCAAGACTAATGAAGAAGCAAATGGACTGCAACTAGGTCTAATGTGGCCCATATCCAACAACTCCTTAATGGTTATTTCTATCTCATCCTTGAATTTCTTCCGATGCCTACAAGGAGTGGTTATCACCGGTTTAGCTCCCTCTTCTAGCTCAATAGTATGCTTGAAACCTCTATCAGGAGGTCTCCTTGGGGGTATATCTCTAAAAACTCTGTCATGTTTGCCCAACAGTGACTGAATATCCACATGATAGGGTTTTCTGCTATTTGGAGACTCTTTGGACGTAATTAAACACTCTACTAGCCAAGCCACATCCCCATGCCTGAAAATACTCTTCATCCGCTTAGCTGAAACTATCTTTGGAGAACCATTAGCCATACCCCTTAGCACCACCTTCTTACCATCTATTGCCTTGAATTTTAACTCCATTGTTTGGAAGTTCTGAGAGTACTTCCCCAAGGAATGAAGCCACCGAACCCCCAAGATGGCATTAGTACACCCAATTCAACTTCATAAAAATCATTCATCACTGTGTAGTTGCCCAATGTCACCTCCAATCGAGGAACCTTCTATGTGCAAGTCATGCTGAACCCATCCGCTACCTTCACATTGAATCCCTCGAAGTTCATTGCAAGTATACCTCTATTAGCTACCAATGCAGAGTCTATGAAATTGTGGGTGGCCCCACTATCAATCAAAACCGTTACTTGCTGCCCTTGTAATACTCCCCTAACTTTGAAAGAATTAAATCTAGGGGTACTTGATAAAGTGGCAATAGCTCCACTCTTAACCTCCTCCTGTGGCTACTCATCATCTGAACTGCTATGTTCACTTCCTTGAATTTGTTCTGCCCCCTCTTCACCCTCCTTATCGGAAAGAACCTCAATATAATGCACCTTTCCTTTGCCCATGCAACTATGTCTAGTCTCCCAAGGCTCCTTACAGCTGAAACTTAACTTCTTCCTCCTCAACTCCCTACGAGCCTCATCATCCAACCTGTCCTTTTTGGGCCACTCCATCTGAAAGGGTTTCTTATCTTTGTTTTTTTAAGGACTGAAGGGTTTGGATGGGAATTTTCTCTTAGGAACAAAGTTCTTCATGTCACGTGCCCTAATGATGGCATCTTGTAATGATTCCAATTTGAAGGCTTGAATCCAACCACACAGTGGATCGAATAAACCCTCAATACAAGGAATGATCAACCTGTGCTCTGACACATCCGTCACCATAATTGAGAGTCTCTGAAACTCTGAAATGTAGGAATCAATTGTCCCAACCTGCTTAAGCTATGCCAACTCCTTGAAGTCTAGCTTTGGATCTTTCTTGTCAAATCTGTCAATCAACTTCTGAGTGAAGTCCAAATAGGAGGTAATGTTGGCATGTCCCAAAGTGACCAGCCCATGGTACCACCACTCATGGGCTTCTCCATCCAAATGTAATGTGGCATATTTGATGGCTTTCCTCTCCAACATTAGTTTGAGTTGGAAATATGTATCCACTTTCGAACGCAAGCTCTAGTAGTATATTTATTAGAACCATCGAAGGAAGGAATGGACAACTTTCCAACCTTTCGTTGGAGATCATGATTTTGAGGGCTTCTATTGTGATCTCTTGGTCTATTCCTGTATTTAATAGTGCAAAAATCCTGTAAAGACATGGCTACATGGAATTCATCCCCAAGAGTTTGATACTCCCTCAAATAATCTGTGAACCCTTCACCTTGTCCTTGCTGTCTCTGATTTCCAGCTTGCTGTCCTCCCAAGAACTGAGGTAGAAGTGGTCTAGGAGTCACTCTACTCGTTGCCCTAGTGTGGCTCTGTGTAGGAACGTGAGTGTTTCTCCCGTTACCATTGTTCCTGTTGTTGCCATTGTCACCATTATGACCATTAGTCCTTCCTGTACCATTGTTACCTGCATTGTTATGATTTTTCATAAACTAATTGTTGTTGACCCCGTGCAAGGTCATTTAGTATCTGCATAGTGCCGCCTTCAGGTGGTTCATGCTTGTCGCCCATGTTTTCCTCTTCCTCTCCCTAAATCAAATAGGTTATTAGCTGATCTATGCCTTCTACTTCTGTAGGTTATATATTCTCTTTCTTTTGTATTCATAAATAATCATGCAACTGGAATAAACCCAATACTGTCATGTAATTTCTGAAATTAAAATGTGTAAGCAACCTCACAAGCTGGCAGGAATTCCGACTCTAATACCACTATAAAATACCCACTTGTTTTGCATGATTTTTTTACGGTTTTCCATTTTGACACATTGGCATTTCGTCAAACTGTCTTTAGGTTAATTGAAATGATTGCATTCAAAACTCAATAAATAGATAACTTTGCACATTGCATTGTTTTAGTACATAGACTCATTCAAGACACCAAATGAGATACAAATTCTCAACACTTATACTTCTGAACAGTGGTAATTACAGCAGCAATAACACCCAAAAATACTTTTAGTTGTTCAAATGGAAAGGCATAGTGATATACTAGTCCTAACAACTTTGTAAATGAACAACCTAGGTTTATACATTCATAATAGACATCAGAATGTTCATTCCACCACCAACAACAAGGGTTCGGTGTGACAATAGTAACAACACCTTATAAATGGCAGAAATATATAATTCTGAGCAATAAATACCAATTTTAGTAGACATGTGACAGCTCCCTATGTTGTCATGCCTGATTGGAAGACCCCCACGCCTGAAGGTGAGTATTAGTGGCTATTGTAGTGTATGTTTCCCTTTAGTAGATAGCACCCAACACACAGGAACTCGCCCATCACACTGAATCACGCCCAACACAGTTGTAAAGGTTTGCAATAGCAATGGTAATGAGTCTATGAATAGGTCGACCCCTCTAAATGTCCCACAACTCATGGAGAAGTGGTCACGTCCTCCTATGAATAGAAATCTGACTTCCTGTAGTAGAGACAAGTGCCATGCAAAGAGAGATATGCAACAATTGACCTCAAAAACTCCATGATCAGTTCAGGAGCAACATTGAATGTATTTCGCTCAACAACCATAATCCTCTCAATCCCTACGCCAGTTTGAAATATGAATGTGTAGGTTTTAGCATAGAGGAATACCACATCTAGCCATAGAAACTTTAGAATATGGAATCCGACTTCACCTTGCAAATGCCCTCAAAATCGATGAAACCCTCAACCTTCCAATATGTTGGAAATATAAATTGTTTATTTCCAAATTTGTCTTTGTAGGAGATTCACAAATTTGCCAATATTGCACCTGTGAAAGACCTGAATGATCTTCCCCGCATAACCAGCTAGGGTGGAATCGTTTCACTACCAAAACTAGTTGCCCTAGGGTTTCCATTCCCCAAAGCCAAGAACTCTGAAAAGCTCCTCAAATCGTTAATTAGAGAAAATAAGCAAGCATAGTACAAATGAGCTCCAATTCCATTTTTTATATGACTTGCCTTTTTCCTGCTCATTTAAATAAATAAAGTGACTTTATAAAGATACTTTTTAAATATTTCCCAAAGTCATTTTATAACCCCTTTTAATTAATTATTTAACATTACCTTATAATTGTACTTTTTCTCGCCAGGTAACATTAAATAATTAAGTAAACCAATTCCCTTTTTCTCGACTATAGTCTACAGGAATTAAATAGGCTAATAAGTCCGCCTGGAGTGATCATTGAGAAGGGGACATTACACACTAAGTGACTTCTTTTTTACGCAAGCACAATGTGCGAACTTCAAGCACTTTAAGTGGCTTCATCATAACCAATCTCCGGCCTTGAATTTGAAGAGCATTCCAATCAAGCACATGATCAAAGTTAGACACATATTTCTTAAAATATGAAACATGAAAAAAATAATGCAAGTGAGGACATTACATCTCCCTTCGGGACATTACATCTCCTGAAGGCTAAATAGGAGAAATAAGGGAATAAATATTAAATTAATTATTTGTAAAGTTATCTCAATAAATTAATATCATAAGATAGCTTTATGTTTAATTAATTTAATAAAGTGACTAAAATAAATATTATATCATAAAGTCACTTGGGAATAAAATAATAATATTTTCTAGAAGCTTCTTGAAGGTGAATGAGAATTCTTTATACGGAGCTCAATGCAAGCCATTTCATCATGTCTTGAGTTATTCTATTTTCATACTTGTGTGGTAAGAGCTTGCATGCATGCATTATCTGAGGGTTTGAAGACTCTAGGATACCGGTTTCGGTTGTGAAAGATCAACCCTAGCTGGAGATTTGAGAGGGAGATAATTTAGTCTTCCATTTGGGAAAAATTTAATGGTCTATAGCCAAATTTTGGAGAGAAGAAGTCGATTTTTGTAGAAGGCATTTGCAGATTTTTGGATATCATTTTCAGTTAAGAGGAAGCTGATTTATACAGTTTGGAGATCATTTTCAGTCACAAGGAGAAAATCAATTTTTATCATTGGAAAATTGTGGCTCTCTTGTTATTAGAGGCGCAACTTGTGCAAGTCAGTTTCAGCAATCTTTGGAGGGTGGATTCTCTTGTCTTGGGAGGATGACTTCATTGGCATAGGCGTAGCTCAAAGACAACTCGACTTTGGGGAATTCAAAGGCATTATTCACAATCGCCATTTCCGGGCAAAATCGTCATGTTGGAGACATCGATCCAGGTTCTCGATCTGATATTAAGTTTGCATCTAGAATTGAATTGGCATTGTCTTGTATTGCTGTCATCTACAACAGTTATAGTTGCATTTGATATCGTTGTCATAAACAGCATTTTGTATGGGCATAGTATCATGCAATGTTGAGTCGATTGCATTGTAAATTATCTATATTGAAGGGAAAACAAACTGAAGATAACCAGCATTGTAATTAGCTTGAGTTCATATCTGCAATACAAGGAGTTTGGAATGTATGACAACTGTTTGTCATTATGTCTCTGTTATTTACTTGCACTTTCAGTCATCTATAAGTCTTGAAAAAGTCAGAAAATCTATTGCATTGCATCTCTCTTTTCATTTCAGTCATTAGTAGATTTCAATTAGATTCTTTTATGTTTATGATATCATCATATGCATCAAAAATACAAAAAGAAACAACAAAACAGCAGTTGAAGAGTTTGCAAGACAAGTGTTTGATGGAATTCTCGAACATCAAAATCAACAAATTGAGGACAGATTTAGGATTGATCCGAATCTGGAGTCTCCTTAGTTGTGATCAAACACTCTGCTGCCCATGCTATATCACCATGACGAAAGATGCTCTCCATGCGTTTAGCTGACACAACCTTAGGTCCCCCAGTAGCCATGCCTCTAAGCACCACTCTCCTACCATCTGCTGCCCTAAACTTGAGCTCCATGGTCTGAAAGTTTTGTGAATATTTTCCCAATGAATGTAGCCACTGAATACCAAGGATGGCATTTGTGTCACCTAAGTCCACCACAGAGAAATCATTGGTGACTGTGTAATTGCCTAATGTGATAGGCAATCTGAAACTTCGTAAAGGAGCATAACCATAGTTAAACACTCGCCAAAAACTCGGGGCGTAGTTTACAAAACTGAGTTTACCGGCAAGTTTTCCGTGCAATTCTGTACACCTAAAAACTTCCGCCAGATTTCTGTGGAAAACTCGCACTTCTTTGCAAGCTTTCTCCTTAGTATGGAGAGTTTTTGAAAAAACTCGTGCGATCTGGAAAATGCCCAGGCAGCTGGCTAAAAAGGCATTTTGAGTTATTTTTTTCATTCATTTGCATGCTCTGTTTTAGAAAAAACACTAAAATGATGTGTTCCATGAAAGTCAGTGGCTTGAGATGGTCTTAATTTGGGTTCATTGTTAATGCAAAATGATGTGCTCATGAAGGTTTGTGGTGGTTTTGAGGTCTATTGTTAATGCCCTCAGAGCCTCAGAAGGGGCGTGCCCTGACCCCACCGGGGTGCTGCCCTCATCCCTTGGGGTGCTGCCTTGACCTCACGCCCATGCTGCCCTTGATTCTTAGCGGCCGCCGCCTTGATCTTCGATTGGCATACCGCCCAGAGCCTCCCATGGCAACGCCTGATTCCGCTATGTATGTTGTCCTCAAACCTAGCATTGCCTACAAAATCATTGAATTCATTTGATTTTCTAGGTACTCCACTGAAGTGTTTCTGTTCTTATGTAAACAATTTGCTATTTCATTTTGTTTCGTACTATCAAGATTGCCAGTATTGAGCATTCCACAGAGGATGGATTTTGTATCTAATTTTCAAATCAATCAAATATAACTAGACTCAGCTTGTTTCTTCTATGTACTCATTTTATTGACTCGTTGGATGCATTTTATCATTGAATTTTGCAAAAAAAATGCGTTTATAATGAAGTTTAAGCAATTTTTTAAGTTGCCGAGTTTTTTTCGAGTTTTTGCCGAGTTTTTTCCGTACCATATTTTTTGGGCTTGGCGAGTTTTTGCAATTGGCAAGTTTTTCAACTATGGTTATAGCCATCTGCCACCATCACATTAAAACCCTCAAAATCCTCTGCTGGTAACCCTTGCTTCGCCACTAGGGCTGCATCAATGAAGTTGTGGGTGGCCCCAGTATCAATCAATACTGATATGCTAGCCTCAGAAACTCCCCCGACCGGGTTGAGTATAATGGTGCTCCTTTCCCTTCTCTCGCTGCTCATCCTAGCTGCTGTCCTCACTATCCTGTGTTTGTCTATCATCATTACTATCCTCATTCTCTGACACAACCTCAATGAAGTGAACCTTTCCCTTTCCTAAACAACGATGACTAGGCTCCCAGTGCTCCCTGCAATGATAGCATATTTGTTTTCTTCTGCACTCCTGGCGATCCTCTTCCTCTTGTTGGCTCCTTTTAGTTTGTTCCTTATGAGCAGGTTTCTTGCCTTTGTCCTTCTGTGAGGAAGAATTGTGAGGTGGATATTTTTTCTTTTGATTGCTTGAGAACTTGCTCTTTTGATTGCTAGACTCCATGTCTCTAGCTTTCTTGATTGCCTCCTGTAATGTCGTGGGGTTGAGAGCTTGAACCCAACCTCTCAAGGGATCCATCAAACCATCCATGAATAGAACCAGCAACCTTCTTTCTGAGATATCGGTTACTAGGACAGCCAACCTCTGGAAATCAGCAATATAAGTGTCCAATAACCCCCACTGTTTTAGCTGAGCTAACTCCTTGAAATGGAGTTCAGGATCCCTGACATCGAACCTCTCAATCAATCTTTCAGTGAATTCTGCATAGGAGGTAATTTGGTCATGGCCCATTGTGACCAATCCGTGATGCCACCATTCATGAGCAACTCCATCTAAATGTATGGTAGCGTATTGTTGGCGTAACAATTAGCACCTTTGGAGTACGAGTTGGTACGGACAACTATGCACAGTGCGTAATGACTGCTCTTGAAATTAGGAGGGGAAGCTCCTTCTTTATTCTGATTTGTGTGAAAAAGTAAAGTAATCTAACTCCTATCTTTTTGTCTCAACTGGAAGAGGCACAAGGTTAAGAAAACCAAGAACGTTGCAACTAAGGATTTTCTGGTTTCGCAGATCTCTAACTACAACTAAACTAAAAGCTTTAATCTATCCAATTCCCCTCAAGAAAACAGAGCATGAGGAAAAAGGAGTAGGAATGGTTTTACGATAATCTTTAAGTCAGGATTTCCAAAGAGATGACGACACCTATCTGAGGCGTAGGCTGAAAGAAAGATTATTAGCACAACATTAAACGAAAATCCTCACTTCTAAATTCCCAAGGAGGTGACAACGCCTATCTGAGGTGTAGATATGAAACAAAGATTGTTAAACAAAACATAAGAAAGCCAACTAGGACAACAAATTGCATTGGTGAGACACGCATACAATAATCGATCAAATTAGCCACTCCATTTAACTAAGGTGAACAAGTACCATAATAATAACATTCAGGTAAGGCTGCACAACTATTTATTATCATAATAAAAGTTCGTTGAACAGATACGGAATAACAATACTACAGGTAAGGTTGCTTAGCATGTATGCTATCACGTGCAAAAGTTAATTACAAATGAGCAAAGAGCTCTTATTTATAGACATCAAAGGTGTAGAGAACCCCAAAATCACCTTGAGTCAACTATAGTCTTGCAAGCATGCAAGATTTTATCGCTAAACCCTAAATAAAGGAAACTATACAGTCAACTGGAAAACTACCATCAGTTAACTGAAACAAGACTAAACTAAATGGACATGTGCAAGCATGCACGTCCTTATTGAAATGAAAACTAATTGAAAACTCCAACTATACATTGATGATTCCAAGACAGACATGGCATGACATGTGGAACAACGAGTTAATTCGAAAAGAGGCATCGAGTTAACTGTTGTGTCTGATGTCTATCCTGGAAAGGGGGGACATCTTGATTTGGAGTTCACTGGCCGCGATCTCGAGCAATTAGCCCCTCCACGAGGTCGTTGATGTATGACCATCTGAAGGTTGTCACATGTCTCAATTGTCAATTCATTGCTTCCACTCAAGCAATCTTGGAAATCTCCGTGACTGAACCCAGCATTTCATTGACTATGTCTCCGGGCGTCTGCAACTACAGATACTAACGCTTCTTTTGGCAGCTTTACCTTCTCGACGCCTTCCTCACGCTTTCTCATGCTTTCTTTCTCTATGGAAACAAGAGCATGTTGATGAATTAGTAGTCGATTTCGCGTAATGCTCCGATTGTGAGAAATGCAAACGAACTGTCAGAGGCGGAATTCCACGGTATCAAACCGGCCTTAAGACAATCAACTATACGAGGTATGAAACTATGTGGACTTGAGTGACTACGCCTGTCAACCCTCCGGATGTGCTTGATACAAATCGGTGTCAGCTTTTCTGATGAAATCATGAATTAAGATCGATTTGGTCTTGAATTTAGTTTGCATGAATTGCACTCTGAAAAACTCGTTTGTTAACTGTGAACTCGACTATATTCTGACATCTTTTTCCGGAAAGCTAAAAGTGACTTGCTGAGGCTAAAAATAACCTGTCAAAGGGCGATTTTCACCAAAAATTTTGAGATGTGGGTTTTGTGCAAAAAATGATTCTAAGACAACCCACAACGCTTAATTGAAAAAATATTGACTTTTACTCCACCATGCAAAGGAATTTTAGTTGAGAAAAGCAAAGCTTCGAGAATTGAAGCTCTGGAGCAAATTTTCCTAAAAAATTCTAAGACATGGGTTTTGTAGAGGAAGTTGTGCACAACCAACCCAGATAATCAAATTTGTCAAAAGTCGTTGAATCTTGGACAAGCGAATAAAACCTAAGACGAGAATAGAAGAATTTAAGACAGAAGATAGAAGTTTTCATTCTTTGCTTCTGCTAAAATTGCCATCTTGTCTGAAGTCTGCTGATTAATCTGGACTTGTACTTGCAAGGAAAACTGAAAAACAATATCTGAAGTGCCTTCAAACATTTGAAGGCTGAAGAAATTCGCTTGCTTTCCAATCTGCTGTGAGAGAAAAAGGATGCCATCTTGAAATAAATAGAGAAATTCGTATTTTAATGGCGCAAACTACAAGAATAAACCCTGATTTCAAAAGAAATCATCTGATTGGACCCCACTTTGTTCAACAGAAATTGACTTGGAGTTCCAGAATATTTAAAATATTTAAATATTCAGTCTCACTCAACATGTGAATTTGCAAATTAATATCAAAAAGGCATCAATATTAAAATATTGAGAAAAATTGCCCCATTAAAACTGGCATTCTGGAACTAAAAAATTTAATATTTATTGAGTTAATCAAATCTTCCAACTGGCCCATTAATATTTTATTGATTCCGAAAAGTCCAAGTTTGACTCTCCAGGCGTCTCCTAGCAAAAGTTGAGATTTTTAGCTAACTTCCTACTTTGTAGCCTATTGAAAATGTCATGGTTGCCTCTATTGAGCTCTAATTTTCGGGTGCCTAATTGATGCTGGAACTGAGCTGAGACATCCACTGCGAAGTCAGAATTACTGAGATGAAATGTCTACTGGGAGCTGCAAGTGCTAAAAACCATGTTTGATGCCTCAAAATAAAAGTCTCCTTTTATTAAATTGATGTACAGGTCTCCAGACTTGGCCATTTCTCCATTTTGCCATCTCGCGCTTCAATTTGCCGTTGCCGGTGAATAATGGCTCCTGTCAACTGGATGACGGATCCATCGCATAGCTAGAAGAATTCCACAAACAACGACTGTATATAAGGTGTCTGGAAGTTGATTGAAGGCCCTCAGCAAGGGCGCCTCAAGCTTGCGCAGGCCACCATTATTTTGAGAATGATTTTGCAACTTGCAACTTTCACACGAATGCTCTACTTTGACCCTTGACATCAGGAGTTGGAGTGCTTTGATGCACACATCGTTGATCTCATTGTGAAGATGGAGGAACATAGAAGAGATGTTCCTAGAAGTGATGAAGCTAGAAAACTACTTCTAAGACCTCCAAGAGAAGTGCTTCTTTTCATGGCGTAATTTCATACTTAGCCATTTTTCCTCGCTTTGTTTCATTCTCCTTCAAGACTTCCACCATCCTTCACTCACTCGGGCGCTTGACAAACCCCGAGGGTTGACTACCGGATTCACCGAAGCTAGAGGACTCTACATTGTGTCTCGTGGAAGTACTATACAAAACCCCATCTAGTTGGCCAAAAGGCTAGGCGCCCCTGGCCTATAAAGGTACAGGTTGATATTTTCATATTTATCCACCCTTTGTTTTATGTGCTTGCTGGAACCACTGCCATAGTCACTCAGCACATCTGACGATCTTGCGAACGGGTGCATTGCGGAGCTGGACTGAATTAGAAAAGACCCCTCGAAAACAGATTTTGCAAATTCAATCATCTAAGGGGTCTAATTCAAGGGCACCCCTGAGCTACAGGGGCGTAGAAATTGCAAATTTGACCATCTTTGTGATGTGTAAACTCTTCGTACCTTCCGCTTCCATCTTCGATTGCCGGAGTTCTGCAACTCAGATGGACTTGCTTGATAGCTTGTTGGAAAGTTGACTGAATTTCGAAAAGAATGAATATATTTGCAACCAAAAAACATTGAATCTAAGCCTCCAAATTGAAAGGCGCCCTTGAGCTATAGGGGCGCAGATTTGCTCTGGAAGTAATATTTTCCTTCATTTCACGCTCTGCGAACACCATGTTACTTGCTGAGTTGACCATGCAGAAGCATTACTGTTGTTGATGCGTGTGTGTGACTGTATTTCACCATTTTCACATGTATGAACATTGTAAAGTTGATTTGCATGTTGATTGCGCAAGCGTCTCCCACATTACAAAGTGAAATGTTTCCAGACTTAGAATATTTTTTGCACTTTTCACCATTTGAAAATCCCCTCCGCCATAAAGCGTTTTTTTTGCATCTTTTATCATAGAATGTTCTGCTTTAAGTTTCAGGCTTAGATTTTGACACTTGATACTGGCCAACTGCCATTGGCAACCTTAGAGATACCAATTTTCTCCTGAAAAAGTGAAAACTACCGACCAAGCTTAAACTGACTTTTAATTGAAATTGACTTCACCACTGTGATCGTGATGTGAAATAAGCCAATCAAAATTAATTTCAGCCAATTCTGACAAGTTTCAGTTTTTAGGGTTTCGCAACGTGAAACAAGGGCGCAAAAACCCTAATTTTCAATTGTTTCCAAATTTCACTAGTATCTTCCCGACACCAAATTGACTCAAAGTCCATATATGATTTGCCCAAAAATTGTGTTTTGACATCATTTTAACAAGGTTTAGACTCTTAAGCAAAATGCCTTAATGAAGCAAAAAAATTTGGTTTGGGTACAACACATTTAATTGCTTCATCTTCGGGCATAGGGTTTAGCTGAAAATAAGTATCAATTTTCTGCACCCAAGCTCGTGTTGATGTCTTCCCTGATCCATCAAAGTAAGGCAAACTCAATTTGCCTACCTTCCTTCTGAGTTCATTGCGTTGCTCCTGGTTACCCCTGTTGGGTCTGTGTCTCATTCTTAAATCTATGTAATCCTGGAGAGAAATATCATGTTGAAAGCCTGGACCAACATCAAGCCAATCTTGTCTAAGTTGCTCCTGCAACTCGATCAATGTGATTTCATTATCTTCTTGTCGCTGTTCTTTGTTTGGGAAGACCGACATCATGGGTCTTGACCCTGCTTGTGTAGCCAGATGGTTTGGAGTCTTCTTGTTGATCGAATTGTCTCCTTGTCCATTGTTTCCTCCATTATTATTGTTGTGCATATTTCTTGTCATAAAATCCATCATCTATGCTAACCTCTGATTTTTTGTCCTTTGCTCATTTAGAAATGCATTCATGAGTGCTTCCCCACTTGGTTCCTCTTTTGTAATGTCCCCCTTTTTAGCGTGATCTTGTTTTGAGTGTGTTAGCCTATTACTTAGACCCTTGTGGGCTAACTGTTTTGGTTAGAGGGTCCGTGGTATCTTCTGGAGAGTTTGTTCGTTCTCATCTTTTGTGATCAGGGATTGGCTCATTGCAGGCCTTGGCTGTACAGGAATTGTCTGCTTCTGACGGCATTGAATTCTATTGAGTTTTGAGGAAGTTAGGCTTACTTAAGTGATTTAAGTTATTATTTAACTTAAAGTATTCTTATAAAGTCAAATTGACTTTATTATTTTATATCACTTAAATAAGTTTGGAAAAAAAAGGTGATTTAATTTTATATAACTAATACCTTTATGTGGGGGCCAAATATTAAATCTGAAACTATTGAAAAGGACTTGAGGTTATTTCAAAATATTTAAATGACCTAAAGTATGCCCTAATCCTTAGAAATTCACACCTCTTTGCTATATAAGGGTTTTAGGCAATG
>VDFB02199728.1:0-11873 GCA_007258455.2 Sequoia sempervirens
TGCCTTGCTCTTTGTAGAATATCCAAGGAAGATTTTTTCATATGATCTTGCATCAAATTTCCCTATGTTCTCTTCATCTATCTTGATATAACATTTACTTCCAAGCACTAAAATATTTCACAGTAGGATTTTTTCCATACCAAATCTCATAGGGGGTCTTTGAACTTTTCACTCTTGCTTGACCTCTATTAAGAATGTAAACTACGGTATGAATGCTTCTCTCTGGTAGATTTTCTTCCTTCAACATGGTTCTTGCTACTTCTTGAATTGTCCTATTCTTCCTCTCCACAACTCCATTTTGTTGTGGAGTCCTAGGAGCAGATAAATGTTTTTTTATCCTATGATCTTCACAAAAACTATTAAACTCATTGGAGGTGAATTCGCCACAGTCATTCTAGAGTAATTACCTTTAGAGGTGAATTAAACTTATCAAGAGCTTCTGATTTTTCTTTGAGAAAGGTCACCCAAGTCATTCTAGAGTAATTATCTATCAACAACATAAAATACCTATCACCGTGAAAGCTTCTTGTTTTGGTAGGTCCACATAGGTCTGTATGCACCAACTCTAAAGGCCCTGTAGTAGAGGATTCCTTAGTTTTGAATCGCTACTTTATATGTTTTTCAAACTGACACTCTTTGCAAATTGCATTGATAGGCTTTGTAATTCTTGGCATGTATCTCACAGCATGAGTAGAGTTGATCTTCACTAGGCTATCAAAATTTATATGACTCATTCTTCTATTCCATAGCCAACTTTCATTGATTTGTGACATAAAGCACTTACCACCAGCACCTTTGAGCTGATAAAAATTCCCTTATGTCATTCTTGCAGCAACCAAAGTTTTGGAGCTTCCTTTTTTTACTTCACAACCATCTTCCTGAAACACTAGATTGTATCCTCTGCTATACATTTGTTCTACACTGAGAAGATTGTGACAGAGACCTTCGACATAAAGAACATCATCTATCTTATGATTTCCATCAAAACTAATTGAACCTTTTCCATAAATATTAGTAGATGTGTCATCACCAAACTTAACAAAACCACCATCATATTTCTCAAGTTTAACAAACTTACTCTTATCACTTGCCATATGATTTGAGCATCCGTTGTCAATTATCCAGTAGTTTCTTTCCTCTCTTGCATGAAAGGTAATCAACATAGTTCCTTCAATATTGTGACCTGTTTTCAGAGCAACTTCCTTCACATATTTCAAGGTTAGTAGAATTAGTACCAACATTCAAAACCATGAACAAGCACTCATCACTTCCATCATCTAGATATTCTAATTCTTCATCATCAGACGTACCATTGTCTTCTTTAACATAATAACTCTTCTTGAAATATTTACCTTTATGACATTTATGTTTGTCATTTGAAACTTTTCCTAGACATTTTGAAGCATAAAGAACCTATCTTACCACAATTGAAACACTTGAATGGTAACTTAACTCTATATTCTCCATTACCCTTTTTCAATATTCTTACAAAATTTGCTTCCACTTCATCAAGATCATTTGGATCATATTCATCATTCCTCTCTTTCTTGTTGATTTTAAAACTAGTTTCTTTTCTTGAAGTATATGTTGGTGATTTTTCTTGCAACCACTAATCATATGTAAGGAAAATGGCAATGCCTAAACTAAGGGATCAATAGGTTAAGATAAATATATTGCACTATAATCACACAAGAGACAAGAAAGTCCAACAAACAAGGCTATAACTAGCCTTCTGCACTTTGAGCTCCACAAGACTTGGGAGGGTGATCCAATATGGCACTAGATGTAGATATTCAGCTTATGGTGCAACACAATGTAAAGCAAATAAACTTAATACAATACAACAAGGATGTGTATGGCTACATCAAATAATGGTACACCCCTTGTTCTCATTTTATTATAGGCATGAAGTTGAGACACAAAATAAACATAAAACTAAAGCATTAAAAGGTTGTATGAATTTAGATTTGTTTTTGAGGATGGGGAAAGAAAAGCCATGCAAGACTAGTCCCTACCTTGGGCTACAGAGTAATATGAATTTTATGATGATAAACACCTATCATATTGAGCTCCCTTTGATCTGCAACCAACTGGTATTTAGAAAATGCTTCTTCATTCATTTTTTTCCCTCTTCCTTTGTCTTCATTCCTTACAACTGAATTTTGTTTTCCATTTTAACTATTTGCATTCCCATGCACAAATTTCACCTGAGTATAAAAATGGTTTTACTACTGCATTTCTACTTTCCAAGTGAAAATTTTCACTTCTGGGTAAAAACCCATCTTACTGGCAATTAAAAATTGTGGATTTATCATACATTTTAACCCACTGGACCCCTCAAAACACCTTTGTTTCCTTTGCAAACTAATTTGACATTTTGTCAAATTCCTTTCTTGAAGCCACCATCTTTGTTCATTTTTCTTCAAGCTCAATCCATGTGAATGCTCTTTATTTCCAAAAATGGGGAAAATATTGCAAGTTAAAACAATGAAAAACTTGTTTTCTGCAATTCTGCAATCTTGACCCAATAGAAGAGCCTACACCATGCAGAATGGTGGAATTCACATTTGAGTGTTCCTTGCATGATAAAATTTGTTGCAGGTCATGAAAACAAATGTTGGGTCATTTTTATGGTGAATGGAATTTTGATAATGTTCCAAACAACATTAAAATCATTCCCATGGTGTGAGAAATGGCTACTCGCTCGATTTACAATTGGGCAAGTCATTTTTGTTGCAGCTGAGCATGAAAAGAAGTTTTTGGCCATTTGAAGGTAATAGAACAAATTTCACCCATTTAACAGCTCCAAAACCTCCCCCAAGTATTCAAATATGGATGGGAAACATATTTAACAATAATACAAGCATCCAACAACCTTAAAAATGCCCTAAAACTTCATTTCTCGATTTTGCATGCCCCTTGAAAATGACTTCATTTTTCCCTGTGGAATTACAAAATTTTCCTTTTATGGAAAATTTCAATCATCCAAAACTCATTTAAGCATTTGAAAATACATTATAAGTCTGCCCCCCTATTTAAAATATTTAAAGTTGCAAAATGGACAATTCAATTTCTCTTGTCGACAAAATGGTGGAATTGCATTGTGCACAAAAGGGAGCCCCTGGAGCCATGATTTTTTGCAAGTGTGCATAATAAATTGAATAAAATATGAGGTTGCAATGAGATCTTGCTCAACAAGCCAAAATTTGGCACTTGTGTAATCGGGTTTGTCGGAGGTATACACTGCATTTGAAAGAGTTTAAATAATGCATCACTTGACCTTGCACTTTGACAAAATTGAAATTGGAGATGTTTGAGACCAAAATAACAAATGGTTCACCCTCAGATTTTTTAAATTTGCAACTTTTTTTGAACGCCAAATCTAGCACAGCCATAGTAAAAAATGCATTAAAAGGCTTATCAAAACTCATCCTGGAAGTGTGAAACTGAACAAACATACTACCATATGTCCCAAGAAACTTTCTAGCACATGAATTTGCATGATGACTTATGAGTTGCAAAAATTTAATTGATGAAGATGGGCTCCGAGGTAGATTTGACAAGAAGTAGACCTAAGCTCTGTCATCAAATTGAAAGTGCATAAGCACTTCAAAATTTGAAGGGGCCATCAATATCTTGGTCAAACTTTCTTAATTTAAAAGTAGTTAAAGCACCAAAAAATTGGTCTCTAGAATATTGATCCAGATTTTGAGCTTCCTCAATAGCAGAAACTTTGGCACTATAAGATTTAGGAAGGGTTCTCAATACCCTTTTTACAATTTCACTTTCCTCTAGCTTTCCACCAAGACTATTGATGGCATTAAAAATTTCATCCACCCTAAGCATATAGTTTGTAATATCTTCATCTTCTAACATCCTTAGGGTTTCAAATTTGGCTTTGAAATATTACATCTTTACTTGCTTGACCTTAGCATCACCTTCATAAATGCTTCTCAACTTTTCCCATACCTCCTTAGCAATTTTGTAGCTTATCACTTTCACAAGTTCTGAATTAGAAAGCCCACTCAAGATAGCATTCCTCACTTTTTCATTGTTCTCATAATCCTTGATATCATCTTCACTTGTCGGAGTAGTAGCAAGCATAGTATATCCATCTTCAACTAACTTCCATAATCCAAACCCTAATCAGATAATAAAGGCTTCCATCCTTGCTTTCCAGAAGGCATAATTTATTCCATCAAACATAGGTACTTTGACACCATTCTTGTACATCATCTGGATCTACCTCAAGTGGTTAAGCTTCTTCCAAGCAACCTTTGCTCTGATACCAATTGTTAGACACACATGACAACTGAGAAGGGGGGGATGAATCAGTTGTGCATTAAAACCTTCAAACCTTTATCAATCTTTAAACCCTTATTAAGCATTAGCATGAATGTAAACAAATGAAACATCAACACATCGATAACCATACACAATAGAACACTAGATTTTACATGGAAAACTCTAATCAAGGAAAAACCATGATGAGGATTAACTCACATATATATAAATATTAACATTAATTACAAAAGGCTCACTATTAGAAGGGCTAATTTCCCAAAGGACTCACTATCCAAAAGAAATAAAAAAAGTCTCACTGCCTAGGAAGATCACTTCTAGATAGAAAGAGATTAGAAAGAAATTGTTACAAGGAGGCTCACTACCTCAAATCAATAGGAGAAACCACCACAACCATCCCCAACCTTCAGCTTATTGCCTCCATCAACTTCATGCACACTAAAATGTAGACACCTTCTATTTATTGCTTACAGTAGTCTTAAGCGTTCAAGCACACACTAAGATCACAACACTTGATCACATATACATCATTTCACACTGCTCTTCACATCACATAGTTCTCCAACATTGTACCTTTCATATATACCTTCCATAACCTCAAACAACCTTCTCCAAGTCAACTTCAATGAAATGTATGTACCTCAAATGTGCAACCACCAAATAGGTTAGCACCAAACACTTCTGTGGTGGAAAGAAGTGAAGTCAAACCATAGCAAGGGTTAACTAGGACCCAAATCTACACCGACACACTACACCACACTTCCACAAACCAAGAAGCATATCTACAAATAGCACAAGCATGCCAAGTCAGCCAAACTGACATTAATGCTAACAAGCAACCACATTCACACTTCACCGAGTTCGAAAAACACCATGTGGACTACATAGCAACATCACACAACATCTTGGAATATTCCAACACCAACAAAATACTTCAAAATCACCGACATGAATACATACAATTGAGAATACTATCATCTTGTGTAACCATTCAAACTACCGTTGAGATACAACTCATGAGCCAACCTTGCAGAATAGTTGAATACCAAACCATCCAAGGGAAGATAGATAAAGGAAATACTAGCACATTTCCAAATCCACAAGACAAGAAACTTCAATGTGGAGAAATGTGGAGCAATTCCATTTCTCCCAAAAAAAATTTTACACATGCCAAACACTATCAAACATATATTTTATTGTTGCATGATTCAGAACCTAAAGCTTTGGAGATAACACCTTTCAACACTTTTAAACATCACATCCAAACTGCATAAGCACATCTTCAAGAATGAAGGAATGTAGAGCACAATACAGAACACACCCCTGTCACCTTGTATATTCTATGTAAATTTTATCAAAAGCACTTGGAAACCAAGTGACTATGCTACATCTGCAACACTTACTCAACACCACAAACACCTTCTCATCATAACCACACTAGAGGTTGGCATAGGTTGACATCAATGACAACACTAATGACAACATAGTGTAAAAAACATTAAACACTAACCCTAATTACCTCTTAGGTCAAATGGGTTCACAATAAATAACTTTACAAGGATGTATTTAACTTAGGTCTATATGGCCCTCCCTTTCCTTTGGCATGATTATTATTCCTGCACCTTAGCTCACAAAATTTATACCCAACATATTAGTGAGGTTAGATCAAAATAATAATTTCAATATTGGCTAGTCTACTCCCCACGATTTCATTATTGATAATTCATCCAATTATTCATTTCAATTTCAATTTATAAATTTAAATCTACTTTTAAGGAGAATAATACCACAATTTGAAAGTATCACATATATACATATATATTCTTCCCAATTCCTCCTTACCCATTTATTCATTATTTTTCATTACTTACTCAAATAGATATAGAATATGTTTTATTCACCTCCTCCACACACCTGTGGTCTTACCTTTTTTTATTGATGCTTCATCCATGTGCACCAAGTTGTAGTCGTCCAACCTTCATAGGCCATCACTTGTATGATGTAGAATCTAGTCATTCTCACTATTACTATCCACCTCAGGAGAAATGAAACTCATTAGTAATTTATCAAATTAAATCCTAATATAATACCATCTCTTATCTTCATTTTTAATTAACTAATTCATTGTAAGGTATCCCCCGAATTACAATCTTCTTCACCATAACACATTAGCTCTAGTTGGAATAGATAATCACTATTAAATACCACCAAATAAATCATCACTAATTCTATAAGATGCATTTTGAGAAGTTAGATATTTAAAGCATAGCTATTTAAATTAGATAGCAATTCTCAAGTATAAAACATGCCATAAGATACAAGGGTTAACTATTCCTTACTTGGAGCAATTCATAATTCAATAACTAATTCCCTTTTGTTATTTAAACATATTTTGTTTCGATATATTGAAGGGTAAGACTTTACCCTAGGGTTTACTAATTCAATTCCAATGACGACAACACATAAGTACTTCGTTTATCATTTCCAATAAAACTCACTAGCAATTAATGGAACACACTTAGGAATTTCAGAGTTGCAATTAAATTACACTTACAATAAACTACACATTACATCCACTAACTTGAGGAGAGGAGGGGAATGGTGGTCTAAAACCACAAAATATAATACCATGTTGTATCATGGTGGTCTCTAACCACAGATACGCATGAAATATCATGGAGGTCATTAATCCATATCACTGAAGTATCCTGATGCCACAACCTGAAAATGATGATTTTGATGCAATTTTAAAATCAAACAATGCAATATTTTCCAATTTAAGAAAATGTGATTCAAATGCAAATAGACAACAATAAAGGACAATTTTGAATGTAATTTTCAAATCTAATATGCAATTATTGACTAATTTGAAGATGCAAAATTCTGAAATGATGATTTGATGCAAATTTGAAACAAAACTATGCAATTTTTGACCTAAATTGAAAGATGCAATTTACATTCAATGAATAATTTTGGATTTTTACCACTAAATAAATGCAATTTGAATGTGGATCTGATCTAAATATGACTAAAAAAATTCTAATGCAACCTATGATGTAATATGACATGCAAATTTTACCGACCAAAAAAAAATGACATGCAAATTTTTAAATTTTTATGACTTTTATGATGCAAAAATGAAACCTAAATGAAAAATACAAACAATGCAATACAAAACCTAGATCTAGGGTTTGAAAGACTTCCAATTTCAAAAACTTTATGATGTTAATATGTCAAGTTCACCAAAATGAAACATAGAAAAACAGGATCTTAGGTCCTAAATGCAAAGAACCTAGGATGAAAGGGGCCTTTTTCCAAGTTTCATTAGGATGTAGATCAACAAGGTGAAAAGATTGACTTACAACCTCAAAGGTGAGCCAATCAGACTTGTATCTACATCTATTTCAGGGTTGGTAATAGATTGAAATGATTTAGAATGATTAACCTAATGATCCTATGTGCCCTAATATGAAAAATGCAAGATCTTGACAACTGGAAAACTAAAATAGTGAAGTTACAATAGATTTGGAAGGTGTAGATGACTGTGTACCTACCTAAAAAAATTGGTTTCAAGCATTGTAGGAGGATTGGGTCACCCTTGGGTGAATGGATCTTTGTAGGGGTGTCCTGATCAAATTTTGGGGTCCTTTGATGTCGGATATGAGCTTCTGATTCCCGCCCGTAAATCTATCAAAATATTATCAAATATTTATATAATTGAGCTTTCGTGGCTTGACAAGATATATGACAACAAATGCAACAATGGAGAATTTGTCTTCAATCCTTCTACAATTCTTTTCAACCTGAGATCACCCTTCAATGACTTCCTTGAAGGGCTGAAGTCATACACATCACCTCAAGGATCTTAGATCTTGCTTGCTTGAATGCTTGAATGCTTTGGAGACCTACAACAATGGTTAACCTTCACAAGACAATGATAACATGAACACATAAACTCACAAACACTTTGACATGATATTTGGATCTTAAATTATTGTATTAAGACTCTGAAATGTTGCTCTTGACTTGCTCTTGAATGCTCTTGAAGTTCACCTCTTGCTAGATTCTCTCACTTAGATTTAAAATGATGAAATGACGAGGTATTTATAGGCATTTATCCAATTTCCTAAAAATTAGATTCTAAAATCCAATATTTGCAACTTGAATTTTGAATGTTAAAATGTCACCAAAACATATCCAAAAATGGGTCTTGGCTAAGAAGGGGGACCCATTCACCCATGGGTGAATGGGTCCTAGCCCAAATTTCTAGGACACAGTTTCGGGGGAAACATATGAGTTGGATGCATTTATTCAATGCTCGGTGTTTATTAAAAAGTGGGACAAATGGGCTCCGAAATACATAATTTTAGGCAATTAGAGAGTCAATTAGGCTCATCAATTTAGGGGGCCAAAACATAGTGTGAAATTGTTAAAGTATATAATTTTCTACACTACACCTATTTTCAATAATGATAATATTAACATATGCAGCTAACATTCCATTTTGACATATATTTGACATCAATGACAACATAGTATAGTAAAAAAATATAACTCCATGGCAAGATTTTGATGATGATGCCTAACATATAGTTTCTTTAATGTATTTAGGAGTTTGAAGACCAAGAAATAGATTGAGAATTATTCATTGAAGATGAAAAATAATTATTGATGGGAGTTGAAATAATTTAATTCAAAAACTCTCTCTAAACTATAATTGGTTCTGGGTGCTGCCACAATATTGTGTCTCACTTCTGAGATGTGCTGATTTTTGCCTGAAATCACTCTTTTTAGAAAAACTAATTATTTAAGTATTGGCAGGCTCCATCTAAAGGGTTTTAATTGAAGAGGTGTAGATAAGACCCCCTTAGATCAAACCCCCTTGGATAGAACCCCTATAGTATTAAATCATACCCACAATGGAGTCTCCTTCACAATTATCAAAATGCTGGCATAAAACCACTTTTTATGTACCTTTTGAGGGATTAAATAACATCATTTAAAAATTATATTTTTCAAGATTGTAGCCCTTGAAACTAGCTTTCCAACAAGTATAGGTTTGATATATTTTCATTTTATCATGTATTTAATTTTCAATTTTTACTAAACATAGGTTTTTCTCTGAACATCAAGCTCCTTGTTGTACAGAGGTGGAAAAATAGTAAACCATTGTTAAAAAAAAAAAGAAATACCCATTCCCTAGATATTGATTTCCTTGTTTCACCCAAAAAAGAAAAATTGAATTTCGATATATACACAAAAAGTTAGGTTGTACGACACACACGTATCTCCAAATTATAGTTACAGTGACTTAAAAAATTAATTTAAGAAAAAATATGCAACAAAAAATTATGAAAAAATATCCTTTCCCTAGATATTGATGTTGAGAATGTATATTCCAAAAATTAGAATTTAATCCTTTATAAAAAAAAAGTTATGTTGTACGACACAAACGTTACTTTCTGAAAAATGTTGTTTTCTGTATAAAACCAATTATTAAAGAAGATATTGAAAGATTCATGATTTATTTCGAAAAATTTGAACAAAAAATATTTAGAATCTACACACAAATTGCCACAAATAACTAGTTCACATCATCTTCAAATTCTTTATGGTTTAGCTACTATAGGTCTCAGAAGATGAAGATTCAGCTAAAAATATTGATGTAAATGTCCATCTTGGGCAAAAAGTGAGACACTGTATTGTGATTTCACCCTTCTATTTTTTAAAAATATTAAAAATATTATCAAAATGAGAACTCAACCAATTATAAATCAATATATTGAATAAATTAACCTTGAAAATGAATCTTAATTAATAATACTACCAAAAATATGTTGAATGCACAAGACAACTAAGAGGTGGGTGAATTAGTTGTACATTAAAACAAAAGCCCTCATTAACATTTAGATTTGCATTACTCCTTAAACCCTTAAAACAAACCTTAAACCCTTATCATGCATTAGTAGAATATAAACATGAGAAACAATAATGCAAACACATTCATACACATGATAACACCAAATTTACATGGAAAACCCAATAGGCTCACTCTCAGAGGGCTTACTACCCAAAAGAAAGAAGGGCTCGCTGCTAGATTAGAAAGAAGAAGATAGAAGATTGTTACAATGGGAAATCCTTCTAAGAGCAATACAAAATATCCACCACTACAATTTTGTACCATCAGTAACCTCCAGCTCACTACTATCAGAAACTTCAAGTACTCTACAAATGTAGACCCTTCTACTCACTACATTGTATTAATAGGCATTAAGCTCACACGTCAAATCTTTGTATGTGATTAAATTCGCATCTCAACACATCCTTTCATTCACATACACTTCTCCAACAATTCACCTTGCCTTTATACCTGTAGTGCCTCATGTGTTACTATTACTCTTATGATATTGGTTGGATATTATTTATATTTTCATTCATACTCGAGACCTTGATGGTGATTGTTTCGCCTATTTGACTTGTGTGTTTTGTTTGGATGCACATGATACTGTTTTATGATGTTGATGATATAATGATGCATGGCATTCATCTTTACCTGATTATGCGATATTGTGTGGTTACGTAAATTGATTAATGCTCACTTCATGATGTTTATGATGATGTGTTAATTGTTTGTGATGAGGACGCAACCCGAGACACAGAAAATAACCCACAAAAAATAGAGTAATTTTATTATTCAGAAAATGGAGCTTCTTACATGCAGAGGATCTCAAATCCCCAAGTTTTACAACACATGCAAGCTACAGAAAGCTACAGAATAACCCTTTCGCAATATGCGAGCTTGTCCCCAAAAAGTTACCCAAAAATTAGAAAACCCGCCCATAAATAGAGCTCTTCATTAGTTTGGAGCCAAAACAACATTCAAATTGAGTTTAGGCGGTTTGGCGCCGAAAATTTACAACATGAAGTTCAAATTTCAAAAGAGCATTTGCAATGGTATCTTCTAGAAAGTGCGCCAACTTCCCGGGGCCATAACTTTTGATCCGGGGCTTCGATTCGCGAACCGTTTGAACCGTTGGAAAGGTCTCAAAGTCAAGAATGCGCTCAAAATTTGCTATGCTGATTTCAGCAAGTTTCAGGGCCGATCTGGAAGCTCTAAGTGCCTCAAATCCCACTCGGAAGATTTTCAGGTGCAAATCAGGGAAACTAAAACTGCAATATCTTTCAACCCAGGAACAGAAAATAAAAACCGTAAATTGGGAATTTCATTATGACGAAAAGGGTATCCAAAAATGTAAAAGCATCTAAAAACTGAGAAACTTGAAAATTAACCATTTTTGGGTGATGCAAGATTGCCCTTACACCACTGGATGCTCCTACATCAGACACCCAGGGTAATTTTGAGAAGTGACCCCATCACGTCTCAGGTGGTTGAGGAAAATCTAACCGGTGAACCGCTACCTTAGATAGCCAGGATGAATCTTCCACATGCCTTCCTCTCCATTTCACCAGATATTCTTCATACTGCCTATTTTTGGTACTCCTTCCCACACGACTATCCAAGATTTCCTCAATCTCCTCCTTTTCTGAAGTAGGTCTTTGGAATCCCCTGC
>VDFB02199729.1:0-15088 GCA_007258455.2 Sequoia sempervirens
TAATGTCAAAGGAGTTTGAAATTCAAGCTAACAAACCTAATAGCACTCACTTGGATAAACTATTTTCTATTGTGACAATTTTATTCGCTCATACCATCAAGGCAAGAATACTTATGCATTTGGTTGAAATTCTTTTATTAGTTCTTGCTGGTAGGCAGGTATACTTATGCATTCACCCAGAATGCATTAAACTGTTAGCATTGACCAATCAGATTTCGCCATTTAACATATTACTTATTTTTTTGTATAGTTTGAATTTGGAGAGCTATTTTATATATTGGGAAATTAGCATTTATCTATTTTTCCATTCGTCTGAGTAGCTTTAAAAATCATTTTCGTTTTAAAAAATTTGGGAAAATGCAAACACATGAATTGATTAAATAAATTTAAGCAAAGACATAGTTTAAAAGTTGGTGGCTAGAGGTGCATAATCCATGAATGCAGATTAAATGCATTAAAATATCAGGAAACTATGAGCGCAAAAATTGATTAATTAAAATTAAGCAAAGGCATAGTTTATCAAGGTGGCGGGTAAATGTATGATTAAATGCATTGAATGGCATGTGGCTCGAGGTGAAGGCGCTGGGATGGTTTGGAGGCCACGTGTGGCCAGGGTACTTTGGTCATTTAATATAGAGTTAAGTTACTTGGTATGCATTTCTATTACTTTGCGTATGTTGTTTTTGTCTTCTCTAAGCTCTTGTTCTGAGGAAGAGTTTGTAGCAACTGAGCAAGAGATACTTGAGATGATAATTTGTTACTGTACACAGTTCCTTTCCATTGAAGTGCATTGGGAGGCTGTGTTTCATAGTGCTTTAGTTCACTATCACTATCACTTTTTGCCTAATGTGTCAGTGCATGTATGTATGTATGCATGTTTCTATGCGCATAAGCATTTATCTATGTGCATATCTATGTAGACATTTGTAGATGCATATATGCATATATGCATGTGAGTCTAGATATATCTATGCATATATGTATTTATGCATATATGTATATCTGTATAGATGCATCTATGTGTATATGCATGTAATCACGTGGATGCATATATGTTTATGTCCATCGATGCATTAATCTGTCTTTACATGGATGTATCTGTACATATATATACATATGTATAAATATATGTGTGTGTCGATATGCCTTTTCTACAAAAGAGTTTACAGTGACAGGGAAAAGGTTGTCATGGTTCCAAAAAAGGACACTTGCAGACAAGCTATTCCAGGCAATAAATAGTTTCTTTTATCAGTTTTCTTTTATTTTAATGTCCATAAGTACATTGGGTTTCACAGTGCTTAGCCTATAGTGTTCTTCGAAGACTAGTTTCTTTGACATGCAATTGTCTTTCGTCCATTGTAGAGTGTGAGAGCTTAACAATAACTTAGTGCTTATATGCTCTCTAAAGATTACATATCTTCAATTACTGCAAAACTGTTCCATTGTGCAAGCTTTTAAGCTACTGTTCCGTTAACATGTTCCATAATAGGACCTTACAAACAATATGAACACAATTATAACTATCCTTGTGCACATTTGGCCAATTAAACAAAGTCCATTAAAAAATCTGATTCCACTTATTCACTGATAGTATTGGCATACAATTTCCTTGAAAAATCTTGAAAAAGAGGATTACTCAAACACCAATAAGGATTGTGATTTGTGACATTCCTATCCAAATGATCTTCACTCAATAGGATTTTGTGGCATACATTAATTGGATGTATCACATCATCTTTCTTATCAGGATGCTAACAACCTTGGTCTGTATTTCTCCTTGGGTGTAGCTAAATGCGGTGAGCTATGAATTCTACTTGCATGTTGCTTCATTGCACAAGTAATACTAAGTGCTACCTAACAGTACAAAATAAGCTTACGCACATGGTAATCAAATGATCCAATTTAGTTAGAGAATCAATCTTTACATTGCTTTTACTGTTAAGTGATAGCTAGTTTGGCATTAAACAATAGCTAGAAAATGTTTTTACTAGAACTTAACAGTGCTAGCACAAGTCTGTGTTGTTTTTTGCCTTGGTGTTCATTTATTGCCACAGCCTACTTACACTTTTTTAGGCACTTAAGCAAATATGGGATCTATTCCATTGATTGCTCTTAAAGAACTTATACCAACATTGCAATAAAAGAATTACCCTGGTGCATGCATATGCAAAAAACAAAGTTCTGTATTATAGGGTGCATAGATAGCAATAAGTATTTAGAAATTATAAAAATGCAATTTGCATTCTAAGAAACAAAAGTTCTTGTTTGGCTTGTTTCTTGGTCAAATGAAACTGCATAAGAATTATGTTTTGTTTTTATGAATAGCATAGTATATGTCACTCACTGTACTCATTTGTCTAAGTTGTCCTTGTGACAGGGATTAATGCTTTCAACTGTATTTAAACAATCATGCACAAACTACACTGGGGAAAATTGCTTGTCCCTATCACAATTTGGACATTTTTACAAGTATACTTGATCGTTTCATAACAGATTACAAGGTCAGTTTTCCAAATTTTCTTTTTGCTTTTCTTGAAATGCAATTGAAATTTTTGAATATAATAACTGCATAAAGTTCTTTTCCATGTATTCATTTTGCCATCTTGTATTCCTCATTTCTTTGAACATAAATGATTTAGAGAACTGCTTCCACATATACAAACAGGGAAATGCATTTTACACAATTGCAATAGTAGTTTGTCCTCAAGCAATAGAGCAGGTTTTGCTTATCTGTTAATAAGTTATACTCCCTCTATACAATATGCATATAATAGAATGAACTGCTAGCATCCAATTTTTAAACCCTGTTTGCAGTTTCAAATATCTTTACCAGTCATAAGTCTTTGTTTTATGTCAACTGTTTTTTGCCTATATGCATGTAAGGCAGTTTTTTTCATACAACTGCTTGTAACTGTGGCAAGTTACTGTGCAATGTGCAAGTGAACATATGTTTAATCTTCCTGTTTTACAGATAAATGCCTACAAAGTTAATTTCAAAAGTTGACATGGCACGAGTACAATGAATGATGTACTACTTCACTCATAGACATGATGCAATATTTTTCCATGGACTTGCTTATATGCAAAATGACATTAACTACAGATTTTTTTTTGCTCACATTGCCAATTAGACTGCATGCTTAAAACTTCTCAAGTAAAAGAAAACTGAGAAAGGAAACTATTTATTGCCTCAAGTAACTCGTTTCTGGTTTTGGATACTGTAACTATAACAAAATCTGCTCAATCGCTATAAACTCTCCCAGAACAAAGACTTCTAGAATACAAAAACAATATGCACAAAGCAATTGTCATGCTAAAAAAAAATTATTTTAAAAGCTATTTTTACAAATAGCAAAAGACATAGATCTTCTTTGATCAAATAATGCTTTTGCATTTCCCTAATTATCTTTAAACAGAAAAAATTTGTAAGACTATTCTCTACATGTCACTTGATTCATGTTTATCTGAATAGCTTTTAAAATCATTTGTCCTTTGAAAGAAATCAGTCGCTTACAAGTACATAGAAACAAAGGAATCCAATTACACAAAACATTTAAATACCATAGACTGGGATTGGCAATGTGAGCAAAAAAGATTCTTGTCAACCAATTGGTGCATGTAAACAAGGCTACCTGAAAATATTGTTTTGTGTTTGTGGCACTAAAAGTATACATCATGCATTGTACTCATTTATCCACTTTGGCAATGTAACAGGAATAAGTACATACAATCTTGCTTGGGGACAATGGATATCAAGGTCAGGTTGAAGAATTAATACTATTTTCCCCTTTTGCTTCTATTAAATTGTTTGCTGTGTGGTATGTTACATAAGCTTTTGCTACTACTAAAGATCCATTTTCCAGCATATGTAGACATTAGTAAATTCCAAGATCCTTGACAACATGGTTGATGCTTTCAAATGCTATTGACTGAAAGCACATAGGCGATGATGTAAATAGTCATAGATTTTGTCAGCTAGATACTAGCGTTAGATGCTATTCATGCCTAGCATTTGCTATTCTCAAACACATTAGGTTACACGAGTAACCAAGAAAATGATAGACGTTGACACCTACGAACTAACAAAGTGCCCCCAAATATCAAACATTGACTCCGTGCTTAAGAGCGAAGGACTTTACAGATTGAGTGCCTTTGCATACAATGTTGGTGATTGCTTGTTTGATTCATTGCAGCTATTGCTTAACAATCGTTACACATCAATTCAACTACGAAATGGAGTTATAGATTACTTCTTGAATTGCCTTCAAAACAAGGACAAAGAAGCAATAAAATCATACAACTATGAACTAGACCCTGATACTCTATATACATTGCACAAAGTACATGATCCACAAACATATTTCCGCAGAATGCGCTTATCTGCAAAGCCACAAGCAAATTGCACAGAAAGTGGATTGTGGGGTGACCTGTTTTGCATTCACTGGATATCTAAATGGTTGAATATACAGATATCCCTTTGGTCAAGAACGACAGCAAGAAGGTACTTACAGTTCAATAGTTCTCATTACACGGATTCAGTGTCTATACTATTTCATGACATGGATTCTTTAAATGGACACTTTGAACCATTGCTAGCAATTGAAACAAAAAACATGACTTCAAAACAGCCCATAAGTTTACATGAAATAAAAAAACTTTGCACAAAGTATCCTCAAATATCAAACATTGACAATGTCCTTAGAGCTGAAGGCCTTTGTAGACTAAGCACATTTGCATATAATGTTGGTGACTGTTTGTTTGATTCGCTTCAAGTGCTACTTAACAACCAATACACCTCAACTCAATTACGCAATGGAGCTATAGATTATTTCCTGGCTTGCTTTCAAAAAAGGACAAAGAAGCAATTAAATCATACAACAATGAACTAAATCCTACTACTCTATACACATTGCACAAAGTACATGACCAAGAAACATACTTCCGCAAGATGCGATTGTCCGCACGGCCGTGCATAGACCATAGTGAACGTGGATTGTGGGGTGACTTGTTTTGAATTCACTAGATATCCAAATGGTTAAAAATACAAATAAGCCTCTGGTCATTGACAACATCAAGGAAGTACTTAGATTTCAATGATTCTGGGTTTACAAAATCAGTCTCTATACTGTTCCATGATACAAACCCTTTGGCTGGACATTTTGAGCCACTTCTAAGAATGAAAGCTCAAAATCTAACTTGCTCATGCTCTACAAGCTTACTTCGACTCAAAAATTTGATCAAGAATCATCCACAATCCAAAAATACTTACTTGACTAAGCCACATGTTTTTCCTAAAAACAAGGAAAATTCGATCCCATTTGTCAAAGCAGACAATTTAAAACATAAATCAACAATAAGACTTAATCACCTGAAGAACTTGATTAGAAAAGAAAAACAAAAAGAAAGTGTACCTAGCGGCCCAAAGAAAAAAAAAACATTGACACCAATAGAAATTTATAAAACAGCAATACAAGATATGCCAAAATACCCATGTGCAATTTTCCAGGTGCTTTGTTTGTACAAGGACATCAGGATTTTCAAAGAAAAACAAAAACAATTTTACTGCAAGCTGCTACAATTAGATTCCTTACAATTCACAGATTTCATATGCAGCGTATGCTACTTTGCATTGAAACAGTCCACTATTCCAAAGTATGCTACGCCATAGAAAATAAGAACTAATAGACCATTGTGCTATGTACAAAATTTAACTCATTTGGAAGAACGACTTGTGTCACTTAGAATTGCATTTGCACAAATTTGGGAACTAGGGTTCAAAAGGTCTCAAATAGGCCTAACAGGTTCTATTATAAATGTCCCTATTGACATGAACATTGTACAAAAAGCATTACCACAATCAATTAACAATACACAAACAATTGTTGTTTCTTTGAAAAGACACTTGAAATACAAAAATGCATTTCAAAAAGGCATGGTACGCCCAAATGTCATCATGCAAGCTTTGACTCAATTAACAAGGAAACCATTATACAAAATGCACAAAGTCCACATAAACCAAGATTGGCAAGAAGTCCTCCAATGCCCTGAAGAAAATGAAGACAATAGTCCACAAAATACAAGTGAAACAGAATCAGACAGTGAAGTGGAAAATGAAAACCCATCAGACACATTGATACATGGATTCACTGAGTCTAGATGTATCCATAACATGGAGGACAAGATTATTGAAATTGCACCTGCAGAGAACAAGTATCCAATTGGAATATTTAAGGACATCTATGCTAAAGAAATGAATTTCCCAACTTTGTTCTTTGGCAAGCCACATGATAATGACATTGTAAAAAACTTTACGTATCAGAAAATAATACGCTGGGAGCTCTTACAGTCACAAAGACAATTTGCATATCATAAAACAAACATTTTTTACAAAGCTGTAAAGGTACTAATACAACAAGTACTTTCTACAATGACAATAAGAATCCGCAAGGGCCAATTAAAAGGGCGAAAGCTATTTGCGAAAGACGTTAAACACAAACCAAACCTAGAAAAAATTCTAAAATCAGATATTGGATACGTTGATTTCAAAAGAATAAGAATCTCTCCAGACTATTCACAACAACTTAAGAAAAATGTATTTGCTATGATTCGACAACTAGGACCACCAACATTTTTCCTCACTTTCTCTAGTGCTGAGCAAAATTGGAATCCACTAATTCAAACATTACAAGAGCTCTACAATCTACACCAATCAGCACAAAACCATCAAGAACCTAATCACCCAACACACATTGACAAATTTGAGCTAATCAAGAAAGATCCTATCACTTGTGCACATTACTATAAACATAGAATCAATGCAATAAAAAAATTAATACTTACAGATGACTCTTTCTTTGGAAATGTCATTGATTACTTCTCAGTCACTGAGTTCCAAAATTGAGGAAATGAACATGATCATTTCCTCATATGGGTTAAAAATGCACCAATCTACACAGAAAAAAACAACATAGACGTCATAGCTTTTGTTGATAAGTATATTACTTGTGACACTGAAAATTTGGAACCTCCTCTTGCAATGCTGCAC
The DNA here is from genome assembly GCA_007258455.2 of Sequoia sempervirens. Lineage (NCBI taxonomy): Eukaryota > Viridiplantae > Streptophyta > Pinopsida > Cupressales > Cupressaceae > Sequoia > Sequoia sempervirens. Next base: position 7,046 of record VDFB02199729.1, read on the forward strand.
AAGCACCACCATACAAAGAAATGTAAAAGATCAAGAAAACAATTTAGTAGGTACAATTTTCCTTTCCCACCAATGCAAAAGTCAACTATACTTTTACCAATACTTCAAAAGACTGAAGCGATGACTACAAATGCCACTAAAATCTCTTCAAAACTCCAAAAAGCAAACTATGACAAAACATTCACTTTTCAAATGTTCTTAAAAGAATTAAACTTAAGTGACAATGAATACATTGAAGCTTTGAGCTCAACATTAAACAGGCCCACGCTTTTTTTACAAAGAAAACCATCACAAATATGGAACAATAGTTTTTCAAGAAAGATTCCAGATCTTTGGAAGGCTAATACAGATGCACAATTTGTCCTGAATGCATATGCTGCTGCTATGTACTGTAGCTCATATATTGCAAAATTTGACAAGTCAATGACATATGCATTCAAAAGAATACGTAGAGACCACAAGCAAGACAATATTGATGCAATCCGAATGGTGAGTAAACTTGGCAATGCCATGCTTAACTTGCAACAAATGTCATCACAACAAGCTGCACATATTGTTCTCTCATTGCCATTAAATTACAGTTCAAGAAAATGTATATTCATTGATACACGATCTGACAATGATTGGACATTTATACTCAAATCTGTTAAACAATTGAGCAATGAGCCAGAAGAATCAGAAAACGTTCTTGCGAAATCTATTATAGACTACTATTTAAAATGCCCTGAAACAATTATGGACATATGTCTTGCAGAATTTGTTTCAAGATACAATAAATACAGTGGTGGAATTGAGCCAAAGGCCAAACCCAATGTGATACGGTTTATCAATTTCAACAAACACTTTGATGTAGAGAATCATTGTAGAGAGAAATTGGTTCTCTATGTTCCATTTATCATTAATGAGAGTACACTCAAACAAAACTTTGACTCTTGGGAACATGCATACATGTACCATGGACAAACCATTCAAACAAATAGTGCAAAGTTCATCCACAACACAAACTCCGCATGGGGTGACATTGACAAAGCTATTAATGATGTTCAGTCTCTTGAAGATGAAAAGCTCATTGACCTACCAATGCAAGCAAAGCTTTCCCATAAAGAACTATATGACATTCAAATAGACCTTCCAAACATAAGTCATTCTAACCTAAAGACCACGTACTCCAATGGATTTGAAATTACAAAGCACCCACAGATTACAGATAACAATGAATACTACAAATTAAGACGAATGTTAAATAAAGAACAACAAGTAATTGTTAAGGATGTTCTCATAAAAAAGATGAGAAATCCACAAAAGCCATTGCACTTGTTTTTGACTAGAGGAGCTGGAACAGGAAAGACTTTTATGGAAAAAGCCATTTACCAAGCTCTCATTCGCATGTATAGCAATTCTGTTGACAATAATCCAAACAAGCCCAAGGGCTTATTAACTGCATATATAGGTAAAACAGCATATAACATAGGCGGATTCACATTACACTCAGCATTTCACATACCTTTTAATACATCAGAATTCTTGCCACTAAACACTGAAGTACTTGACACTACGTCAAAGCACTATGATCAATTGCGCATACTTCTTATAGACGAGATATCATTAGTTGGCTCAACATTTTTACGATATATTGATAGAAGACTACGAGACATTATGCAAATGCCTACAACATACTTTGGCAACCTTGACACCATATTTTGCGGTGACCTTCACCAGGCACAACCTATCCTTGACTTTTTGGTTTTCGAAAATAGGCCTACTCTAATTAAATTAATGCCTTATAGTTTCTGGAAAGACCACATAAAATGCTATTCATTGGTGACTACGATGAGACAAAAAGATGAAATATTTATTTCAATCCTTAATAGACTGCGAGTAGGCATTCAGACAACTCATGATATAGACTATATCAACAAAATTTGCTTTCGTCCTGTACCATTAGATCCATTGCTTCCGCACCTTTTCTATAGGAGAACAAACGTTCAAGCACATAACAACAAAATGCTATCAATCATTCCAACCCAAATGATTGTGTTGGATGCGATAGATGAAGTTAACGAGGACCTTAATGCAATACGAGTGTACAGTCACACAACAACACTCCCATCACAAATATGCTTGAAACCAAACATTCTTGTTGAGCTTTATGCAGGAAATTACAATGTTCAAGATGGCCTTGTCAACGGTTCAGATGGAATTTTTAAAGCATATACATCACAAAACAATATTGATATTGTCTGGATTAAATTTAATGACCCATCAATTGGACATCAGCAGCGCACAAAACTAGCACACTGCTATTCTACTATCATTGACAAAGACTAGGTGCCTATACAACGCATTGCTAGGCCAATGCAGAAAATAACAATAAACAAGAAAATTACAACTAGAAAACAATTCCCTGTGCAAGTAGCATGTGCACGAACCATACATCAATCCCAAGGATTAACAATGGAGGCCTTGGCTTTTGACCCCACAGGGATTAGACAACATGGACTAACCTATACAGCTCTATCACAAACAAAATCAGTACAATCATTATTCCTGTTACAACCTTTAACTTCTAAAAACTTCAAAGTTAAAGACAAAATACAACTAGAAATGTCTCGTCTTCAGACATGTGCACAATGGCAACTTGATAGTCTAAGCACATGTTCAAAAAACAAATCACATATGCTCCTATGTACATTGAACACTTGTAGCTTGAAAGCACATGCAGAAGACATTATCAATGACTATAGCATAATGCAATCTGATATCTTGTGTCTCCAAGAAACCCATATGCATCCCTTTGAGCTAAATACCTTGCTACAAAATTTTAATAGCTCCTCTGTACATAACATCCATGGCATAGCAACTTTAACCAAGAAACATTTGCTGTTGTCAAAAACAACACACCATGAAACCCCAAATATTGAAGCTATCACATTAACAATAATGCTATCTAACAATCAACTCAATGTTTGTAATATTTATGCAAGACCTGCAACTTCCATAGATGAAATAATCTCAATGTTGCAAATGATTATTGGATCCACAAATCCAGAAAACATGTTGTACATTTTAGGCGATTTTAATGTCGACATGTCTTCAGAAAGCAAAAACAAAAAAATGCTTCACCGTTATATGCAACATAACAACATACAATTTGTCTTCAACCAACAACATAGCATGGGCAATTCAGTCATTGATCACATTTGGTCCAACACGACTACAAATATATGCTCTATCTATATATCAGAAGCATATTGGACTGATCACAATCCAATTTTCCTAGAATTGCATATTGCACAATAGACAAATTCAACTCTATAGAACTTATAGCCTTATATCAGTTTTACACATTGCAATGTCTTTTCCAATGCTATATCCATTATTTGCAGAAGATCTATGGAGGAAACTAAAAGACAATCAAAGCAAATGCAACCCATGCAAGAAGAATCAGCACACCGGTAAAGTGCGCATAGTATTATTCCTTCAAATTCATTCGCCCAAATCACAAATATTCAAATACCATTGTTCCAATTCTTTGCAGCACACCAAAAGATGTATCAAAAAGACAAGCTAGACAGGTGCAAATTGCACAAGAAGAATCAACACAACGGTAAAGTGCTTTGTCCTACAATGCACCTCCATTTGTCCAACTTTCTAATATAGAATTAGCATTCAATTGACATTACCCTTGTCCTTGTTCCTTGTAGGACAAGAATCAAGAAACCTAGGCTTGTTTCAATCGAACAACTAAATGCAAGAAGAGTTGGAGACACCTTCCAAGGTGATGTCCTTGTTGTCTATAGAGCAACATTGGACAAGGCTAACAAAACACGGGAAATGCTACATGCTAATCTGACAGATCACAAAGCAGAAATGACAATCACGTTAAATGTTAGTGGAAATCTTATTTACCAGCATGAGCCTAAAATAGTCCCGGGATCAGCTATTTCAAGCTCAGATTTCCAAGTTGCACCTAGAACAGATTATGACAGAGGTGACTGTGATTGCATTCTGATTTTAACAAACGTTAGCACAACTGAAAACATCCCCCGCCTCTGTCAAGAGTACAAATTCATCCCAAGTACAACTATCAGCCAATTGTTTACAATTGTTAATGAGTACCCAACTGGCACAATAGCTGCGCTGGTAGTCGGTGCTAGGAAAATGGGTACCCAATTTGCAATTGACATCAAAGATGGCCACAGTGACATAGACAGGGCACAGGTATTTCAGTCCATAGAACTTTTACCTTTTCTTTCAGTTTGAAGCTTTTAATGTTCTACAATGGCCTCTATAACAATTTTCGTAACAAAATCTAATCCTCTCATTGAATTGCAGTTACTATTACAGTCAACATATGAGCAACAATACTTTGCACTCGAAGACCAATTGCATACAAATAAAACACCTGCAATGCTTTTCAAGAATGTTGTGAGAAAAATAGACCAAAGGAACACATTCCATACATGTCGATCAACATTCATTTGTACCTTGAATGACAAAGGAAGCTTGGAAAAGCTCAACAGCCTACTGCACTCAACTTTCAAGGTAACAACATTATTTTTAAATAAATCTAGTGAATCCAAACTTGTTTTTTTGTCTCCTATAACAGTTTTGAACCATATTCTATAGGTTTCTGGTACTTTAAAAGCAGCAAATGCATTTTCCAATCCATTTCATGCATGTTGTCCAAAATGAAAATTCAAATTTACTGCTTATGGCACACTCCAAGAGAGAACTGCTCACTGTAAACAATGCAACCAGCAAGTAAATTATACATTTTGTTTGCAACTTAAAACTACCATAACAACTTATGACAATCAAACAATTCAGTCTTCAATTGACCAGGCCACCATGCACCATCTATTTCCCACACTGCAGAAGCTGACCTATGAAGACTATATCAAGGACAAGTCAACGGTGATATTCATCCTACGGGACTTCAGTGCTGAAGGATATTTTAGCCTTGACCAAAATAATGCCATTGTTGAGGCGATTTGCATTGACAAATAGACTGGAGACATCACCACAAGGTAATAAAGTCATTCATATTTACACTCTCTTTGTTTTGAACGACTATCTCAAATCACTATGCATACAAACTATGTTTCTAATACATAGCATTTTGTTGCCTTTACAGGAAACTAGGAATAGAGGAACATAGATTTACATTGTTCAGACTTTTTCCTTTTTGCCTTTCCACGCTCCAACAAACTAGGAATAGACGAGCACAGATTTACATTGTTCAAACTTTTACTTTTTTGGCTTTCCACGCTCCAAGACATTTCACTGGGTCTCACATGTTAAAGACAATTTTGGTTTTAAATTACTCTATTGCTATTATACATTTAGACACTTCTATAGGTTACTATGTTAAAGTCTTTTAGAATATGCACATCTGAAACTCTAATTTTGTTTTTTCACCCACCAAGGCAATGGTTCTCTATGTACATCTGACATATATGTTCAATAATTATTATCCCTCCATGCATAATGCCATTCAAACTATATACTTTAATTTGTGATTCTTACGTTTCCAAGAATTTATGGTGACCAAGTAAAAGTAATTATGATTACAGACTGTAGAGCCATTAACAAGTTACTTGAGACAATAAATTGTTATTTACGTTTAGCTTTTATCATTTTTATGCTATTACTGTAACCAAGTTTTTCACCTGCTTTAATGCATTGTACTTTATAGTCGCTTTTCCATCATGTATTCTAATGTATGGCGTACACTCCTGTATGCACAAATCCATATGCTGCTTTTGCTGCATATATGCATATTTACATGTATACATGCCTCTATGCCCATGTGCACATATGCACATATTCATGCGTCCATGTATTCATTTAAGGTTTTATGTATTCCTGTATGCAACTGCGTATACATGCGTCCATATACTTATGGATCTGCCACTCTAGCCTTGTACCAATTTATAATGTTATATGGATATTGCATATAGTAATACTAATTAGCTGTTTCACTATGCATAGCAGTTGTATTCATTAATGCCAGATCAAGCTTATATGTGTCAGGATACATATATACTCACACTAAAAACTATTGGGCTATGATCTCTATTGTCCCAGTTTCGTAGACACTTTACTATTGCAATTAACTGTGTTAAGCATTTGTGTCCAAAGAAATTAGATACAGGAATGGCAATATGTTACACAACCTTGTGTTATGGCTTTATAGTAGTTTTTTCATTGCATTTCAAGAAAACCAGAAACTAGAATTTTATTCATATTGTTTCATCCATGGCATTTATAGATTTTCCAATAATTATTACAAGCATAGAGTTCAGTGTTCAATAGTTCTACTGTTCACGTGATTCCTCCAACATTGTTCATGCCAAATTCTATATGTTTCCATATTTTGCATATCTACCTAGAAGGACATTAACTATAGCAGGTCACAAAATTCCTTTCTCCTATATGCTTTCATGATAGAAAAAAAAGCTCAAAGCAATTGCAAAATCTAGGTTCTCATAGCAGGCACTTACAGAACACAAAAACAACACACACAAAGTAATAGAAATGCATAGCAACTAACTTAACTCTATATTAAATGACCAAAGTACCCTGTCCATGCATGTTCACCAATTCACTCCAGTGCGTTCACCTCCAGCCAAATGTCATTTAATGCATTAAATTTGCATTCATGCATTATGCTTACATTTTCCTGATATTTTAATGCATTTAATCTGTATTCATGGATTATGTACCTCTAGCTAACAACTTTCAAACTATGCCTTTGCTTAAATTTATTTAATCAATTTATGCATTCGCATTTTCCTGACTTGTTAAAACAAAAATGATTTATAAAGCTACTTAGTCAAATAGAAAAATAGATATATGCTATTTTTGCAGTATATAAAATAGCTCTTGACATGTAAACTGTACAAAAAAATAAGCAATATGTTCACCAGCAAAGTGTGATTTGCGAATGCTACCGGTTAAAAGCATTCTGGGCAAATGCATAGGCAAATTAAACATAAGTTCATAGAAAAGAGGTTTTCATTCTGAATCCATATGCATGCTTTGATTCAAACTAGTGGCTGAAGGTACATAATCCACTGATGCAAGCTCATTGCATTCAATGGCATTTGACTAAAAGGAACACTGTTTGCATTGCTAGTTACTCCTTGAATATATAACAAGGTTCAAGGGGAAAACTGTCATTACCACACATGTTAACATACTTTTCGTTCCAAACTTCTCTTTATGAGACCGCTTTGCAGTAATCATGCATTGCATACATCTACCTGCCACCTTGATAAACTATGCCTTTGCTTAATTTTAATTAATCAATTTTTGCGCTTGCAGTTTCCTGATATTTTAATGCATTTAATCTGCATTCATGGATTACGTACCTCTAGCCGCCAACTTTCAAACTATGCCTTTGCTTAGATTTATTTAATCAATTTATGCATTCGCATTTTCTCAAATTTTTTAAAGCGAAAATGATTTTTAAAGCTACTCAAACGAATAGAAAAATAGATAAATGCTAATTTTCCAATATATAGAATAGCTATCCAAATTCAAACTATACAAAAAAATATACATAATTACATGTATACGTATATACATGTAATCTTGTATACATGGATGCATATAGAGACTATGTTTCATGGGATTATTAGAGAGTTCACTTGCTTTTAATATCGTTCCATACTTTGCATGTGTGCCTATGAAAACAATAATTACAGTATCCAGAACCAGCAAACAGTTACCTGAGGCAATAAATACTTTTCTCCCTCAGTTTTCTATTGCTTTGGAGGTTTAAAGCACACAGTGAGATTGGCAATGTGACCACAAAAAAATTGTGCCTCACTTGCTCATTCATTTCAAAGCTCTCTTTATAGCACAATTGTGCATTGCCTCTAAGAATCAGATGAATCTTTGGTATTTCAAGAAAAGATTCAATTGGATAACACTAAAAATGATCTAAACTATGATTTTATAATCAAAGTATCCAGATGCATTACAGCAATCCGAAACCCAACTTCCATTTAACATGTACAATGAAAAAAAATAGAA
>VDFB02199730.1:0-11217 GCA_007258455.2 Sequoia sempervirens
TAGTGCCAGTCTCCACCTCTTTTCCCTCTTTCCAGCGTTCCTCTTAGCCTACCCCCCCACAGTAACCCTTCGTGCATTACCTATATCCCTACTAGATGAAAAACGGCAGCGTCTATCCAGCCCCAGGAATGCACTGGGGCATGGATGCATGGGCATGATGCTGCGTCCCTCGTTTTTCTCGCCGCCATATTTTACGTGCAACCTCTGCCTTCCGTATTAAAGCTATCTGTCCTGTCAACTATGTAAAACATGAAACTATGTCAATTTTAATTTCTTCTATATCTATAGTCAATTGCCCTGAAATATAAACTGCATTGTAATATTTTATATTATTTTTAAAGTAAATTAAGATTTATTTATCTTGCATAAAGAATATTTTTTTAATAAAATTGATCATTTTTATCATGTATATTTTTAATTGAATAATAATTAGAACAAGTCAAATAATAGAGAAAGATAAATTTTAAATTAAAATAAAAGAAACAGGTAAAAGCATAATGATTATTAGTTTTAATAATCAAGATGTAAAAATAAATATGAGTGGGTATGCAAGTCAAATAATAGAAACATACTATTAGTTTTAATAATCAAGATGTAAAAATAAATATGGGTGGGTATGCATCCATTACTTCCATTACCGATTATTATGGAATGGTGGATAATAAAAAAATATTCAACTAATTTTTAGGAAAAAATTTAAACTCTTCAAAATTTATTTACTTGTTATATTTTCCATTCCATTAAATTCAAATATATAAAATAATCTAATAACAAATTCAAATAAATAATATATATATTATATAATACATATGTAATATATATAATATCTAATATATAATTTTAACATCATTATAATATTATAATATATATACAATATATATGTAACATATATACCATCTAAAATATAATTTAATCTATTAGATACATCTACAAAATCAATTACCTTAAATATTTTAATGAATTATAATCCAAATCATAATTTAATTAAAAATATATATTATTATAATTGTAAATTAATCTATATAATTATAATTATGATAAAATTAATTCTAAACCTAATTCTTAATTATTAACATTTTCAAATTATATTATTTTGATTATATTTATGTAATATTAATTATAACACTCACCTTAATAAACATTTTTTATTATTAGTATTATTATTGCACACCCTGCAATTATATTAAATCAACTTAACTAAAATACTTAAGGTATATCATAAATTTTATCTCTATGAAAATTTGCTAATATATTATGCAAATTTATATATGAAAATTTATGTATGAATGCAAACAAATATTTTAATTGGTGTATCATTTTCATTAGTTGAATAAAGTTCGCCTACAAACCCTCCTTAATTATTGCACACCCTGCAATTATATTAAATCAACTTAGCTAAAATACTTAAGGTATATCATAAATTTTATCTCTATGAAAATTTGCTAATATATAATGCAAATTTATGTATGAAAGCAAACAAATATTTTAACTCATGTATCATTTTCATTAGTTGAATGAAGTTGGCCTACAAACCCTCCTTAACCTTGCTTAATTGATTTTCTTTGGAATAATTTGAGGTTAAAAATTTTGAAGTAAAAAAGTAAAAAATCAAACATTTTACTTTAAAAAAATTAAATATAATGAAATTAACATTGTTTGGAAAATATCTTAAGAAAATTAGTGCAATCATTGATTTTTTATATAATATTTTATTTCTTATAAATTTTAAAAAATCATTAGATTATATATGTTACATATTATACAGTATATATTATTATAATACCATGTTAAAATTAATATATTAAACATATGAATTTAATAAATTAATATATAATATATATAATCGAATATAATAGATTTAAAACTAGCTATATTATATTATAAAACCACATTATTATCTTATATCATTATTAATAATACTTTATTATTATGTTGTTCTACTTCCAACAAAGGATGGAAAAAACCTTTGTCAAGTTTTTAGAGCTGCATTTAAAGTGATGTGTAGGTGGTTGTCAAAACGGAAGTGAAGGTATTGCTAGCAATGAAGATGGAAGTGGAGAATGTAACCGACGCACAAAAAAGAGCCCTCGTGGGTAGTAAGTGTATTGTCATTACAACTCACCCAACGGATGGCCATATTTATACCTGCATTGTTGGGGCAATAAGTGTACTGCCATTACAACTCACAAGCGTTGTCATGGTTGTTGTTGCAGATGAGATAGCACCTTGTGCAACAAGAAAAGGATCAAGCTTTCCAAGGATTCCATTTGTTGCAAAGCAATTGTGCTTGGGAATCAAGATTCCACTCTCTAAGGCCTTATTATCTAGCTTTACTCTTGCCAATTGTTTTTGTTTGAAAATTTCTAGAGATTTTATCAAATGCAATTTGTTCATCATCAACTACCACCACATATTTATGTGCAGGTCAACACATTTGTTCATGTCTACAATCATTGTATTCACATTTCTTGGGGTATCCATTATATAGATTTGAAAACAATGTCTATGCTTCCATCTTTTTTATGCATGCCAATGAAATATTTTTCTTTTAATGGTTGTCCATACCTCATTCCAAGTTTTGATTATACCACAGGCAGGGAAGACATTCGATAGTTGCAAAATGACATTTACCTTGTAAATTCTCATTTGTTTGAATGTTTTAAAAGCTTTTTCACAAATTCATTTATGGATATCATGGGTCATTGTCCATTGAGATCTTCAAGCTTAAACCTGGTTTTCTGGGTTGGTCCCTTCATTGGTTGATTCCCAAAATAATTTTTTTAAATTTCATCGAATCTCATAGTCATGGCATGGGTGGTTCTCTTCAAATATTGCACTTTATTATGTTGATTTGTTGTTGCAGCAAAAATAATATTAATTATATCTAAGTTTTTTTTTTTTTGGCATGTGACTTGTGTGCTCTTAATTAATATCACAAAATGACTTATGTGAGTAGTCCCGTAGTTATTTATTCTAAATTACATTTTATTTTGTTTGTGTTGGTAATGTTTATAAAGCAAGGAGAGACTTGGAACACACACCCTTTTAAGTATTTGTTTGATGTGGGGAGAAATGGTGAATATGATCTACTGCTTTGGGCTTTCCAAATCTTGGAATTTGTAATGCGAGTGTAATACCTTGTAAATCCACCTAATAAAAAACACTCATTTTGGTTGGCAGTCAAGACTATAATAGTAATTAGTTAGAATAGGATAATTTTAGATGAAATGTTATCAGTAATTAGTTACAACAAGATAATTCTAGATGAAATACTATTTGTTTAAAAACTTAAAAGAAAATTATTTACTTTCGGATTATCTGTTTGTATAATTTTATTTTATTCTTCTTTGTGATATAACTTTTGAATTTAATAGCAAATTATTCTATTGTTTTAAAATAACATTTTTACTTTTATATATATATATATATAATTATTTAATTAGTAAAAAATGATGAAGTGAAAATGAAGTTAAATGATTTAGTTTAAACAATTGATGATGTAGAATTAATTAGTAGAGTGAATTGTAGATAAAATTAATTATTTATTTTAAATGAGATGAATTTTAAGTGTCTACAAAGTAAAAAAGATTAGAGCTTATCTTGACATTAGATATATTTCTATTGTGACTAATATAATACTTTGTGTCTAAACCTAATAGCATCCAAAATTTTAACCCTAATTCTAATAATTTTGTCTTTGTGGTCATGTTGTGTATATATTTTTAATAATATATATATAAAATAAGCCTTGAGATATCATTCTCAAGACGTCTATTTAAATTAGGAATTTATGTTAATATTTAAAAAAAATAGATAATTTAAATTATAATTAAATTTCACAAGTATGTAACTCTTTTATTTTTAAAATGATATAAATTTCATTCTTATAATAAAAAAAAAATAGTTTACACTCCTCTTTAAATTAAAAAAGTTTATAAGAATGAATTTTATACCATTTTTTAAAAAAAATTAAGAATAAAAAAGTTATGTACTTGTGAGATCCAATTATAATTTAAATTATCTATACTTATTTTTTAAAATATTAACATAATTTTTTTAATTTAAATAAATTGTGAGATCCAACATGTACCACTCCTCATATTTATATTATAGTATTAAAAGAATTATAAGTATTAAGTTTAAACAAATATGACTTATCATACAAACAATTATATAAGAATACAATATTTTAATAAATGTATAAATAAATATAGAAAAACACACATAATATAGTTATCTTAGATACATCTGTCTAAAGAGATATCAATATTAAATTATTATATTAATTCAAGTGTTTACATTATTAGTACTATTGCAATGAGTTAATTAGTTTATGAGTTACTACTCCAATGTAAAATTTATATTGAAATATTGCAGTTCTATTTTTAAAATTAAAACGAGCCTTCCCATATTCAAAGGAGTTACAGACATTTTCATTTTTTAAAGAATTTCGAGATTTTTAAGTGCATATGTGCGATATTTAAATTTTGTTTCTAAAGACCCAGACATGATAAAGTTTATTAATTTAAGTGATATTAAATTTAAAAGTATAAATAAAAATTTTATTTTTGTCAAAATTTCTAATATTAAATTTATAGTAAAGAAATACAAAATTTAATATTTAAATTAATTTAAATAGAAACAATTTAAAACAAAATTAATTATTTTATGCTAAATATTTTTATATGCACATTAAGAATAAATTTTAATTTTTTGTAAAGATTTTATTAAATAATTTTAGAATATTTTATAATTTTAAATTATGAAAAGTAGAAATAAACTCCACAATAGCATATTTAGCCAAAAACCCAAAAAATTAAAATATAATCTTATATTTTCAAATAATAATTTAACTAGAAGAGAATAGGAACATGTTACTAAGGAGTTGCAGAGAAAATCTTTATAATATTATGGTATTATATAATTAATATCATAATATTTAATATTATATTATTATAAATAATACCATAATATTATAAAGATTTTAAAAACAATAAAAAATATCATAATATATTAATATTATAATATTAATGTTTAGTATTATATTAACGTTTGGTCCAATTGTTTAATCGCAGCAAGGCAGGCGGGGAAAATGATTTATCCTTCTCACTGGGCAGATACGGCAACTTGCTGGTGGAGATGCTACGGACCTGCCAAATGCACGGATAGCAGAAACTGTTAAAATTTACATTTATTATGTATGCTTATTATGTATGCAGCCATCCATGCACCAAATGCGTAAAGGCATCCACCAGGCAATGTGGACGGCTTTCTCTTCATGCAAAGAGTTAGATTGAAGACAGGCGTGGACTGAACAGAGCTACATGCAGCTGTAAGCGCCGATCAGGCGGCGTACACCCGTGGGCCAGCAGTCCTTTGTCAGAAAAATACGGCGTTGGGATGGTTCCATGGCATGGATTCTTTTACCGATTTTCTCGCCTAACTTCGTGCAAACTCCCTTATTTTTATTTTCTACGTTGTAGATTATGCCGTGGAGTTTTTGCATAGAAGAGTATAAAAATTAAATGAAATTTATTTAAAATAGAATTCTCTTTTTTTGAAGTGCACATTTTTTTTTTATTAAATATATATTATATTTATTTTAATTTATTTTAATTTTTCAATATTTTGATAATAATTTTTAAAACTAAAGAAAAGACACTTATGTTAATAAAATTTAATAAAATTTTAAATTTTATTTTAATGTAAAATATATAAAAATGTTAGTATAAAAATATTTAAATTTTTAAAAAAATGTTTTTATTAAATTAATTTAAATATTAAAATTTTCATATCTTAAATTAATATTAGAAATTTTGATAAAAATAAGTTTTTATTTATAATTTATAATTTTGATTATTGAAGACAATTATGATGTTCAAATTTTTAGAACAAAATTTTAAATATTTAATATATAAGATTTTAGGTAAATCTTTAAAAAAATTTAAAATATATATATAAAATAAATATAAATTCTTTCAATATAATTTTTGTTTATTTTTTAAAAATAAAATAGAAAATAAAAATATTTAAATTTAATATAAAATATTAGAATCTTCTAAATGTTTTTTCTATTTTACCCTTATCCTAACATTAATGTAAACTCTAAACATAATCCTAACCATAGAACAAAATTCTAACCCTAACCATAAACCTAATGCTAACACTAAACCCTAACTGTAACTATAACCCTAACCATAAGTCTAAACCCTAACCCTAACCCGAACCATAATCATAAACTTAAATGTTAAACCCTAATCCTAAATGATTAACCCTAAATCTAATGCTAAAACTGACCATGATATAAAATTTAACCCTAATGCTAACCCTAACTGTGATATAAATTGTAACCCTAATCATAGTAACCCTAATTATATGAATTTATTCAATGTATAACACTAAACCCTAACGATAACTATAACCCTAATTATAAGTCTAAACCCTAACTCCCACCATAATCATAATTGTAAACCAAATCCTAACCCTAATGCTAATCTTAACCTTAATCCTAACCTTGAGCCTAACCCTAACCCAAACCCTAATCCTAATCTTGACCCTAACCTTAATCCTAACCTTAATCCTAACCTTGACCCTACCCTAACCCAAACCCTAATGCTAATCTTAACCTTAATCCTAACCTTGACACTAACCCTAACCCTAATCCTAAATGCTAACTCTAATCATAACCCTAAATATTAGAAATTTCAATGTGTTCTGCATTTTAGAGTAGGAAAAAACACTAAACATCTATCTTAATATATTAATCTATATATTATACATGGAGATATTTCATTTTTGAGGCATATTTTTTAAATTAAAAAAAGCAAAAAAAAAACTCCTCCAAAATGAAATCTCTCGCCTTAAAAGACATGGCCTAATACATCAAAACTTATAATATCAAATTATATTAAATACATCAACATCTCAATATGTATTTAGAAGATTCTAATATTCTATATTAAATTTAAATATTTTTATTTTTTATCTTATTTTAAAAAATTAAACAAAAATTATATTGAAAGAATTTATATTTATTTTATCTTTATTTAAATTTTTAAAGTTACTAAAATCTTATTAAATATTTAAAATTTTGATAGAACCCATTTGAAAATGCATGGTATCTTGATAATCCAAAATTATAAAATTGCAAAATAAGCATTTTGTCGAAATTTGTGAATTTAAGATTTGAAAATTTTAATATTTAAAATTTAAATTTGATAGAAACAATTTTTTTAAAATTTAAATATTTTTTATACTAAATATTTTTATATATTTTACATTTAAATAAAATTTAATTTTTTATTAAATTGTATTAATAATTTAAGTATTTTCCTAGTTTTAAAATTATTATCAAATATTTTGAAATTAAAATAAATTAAAATAAATACTGTGTTTTGAATTAAGAAAAATTAAAATATAGTCTATTTTTATTGATTTCATTTTAAGATTTTATACTCTTCTATGCAAAACTCCACGGCATAATCTACAACGTAGAAAATAAAAATGAGGGAGTTTGCACGCAGTTAGGCGAGAAAATCGGTAAAAGCATCCATGCCATGCAACCGGTAAAAGCATCCATGCCATGGAACCATCCCAACGCCGTATTTTTCTGACAAAGGACTGCTGGCCCACGGGTGTACGTCAGCTGGATTTGTATGCTGCATAGCCATTACCTGAACAGAAGGCATGAAGCAAGGTGGAGGAAAAAGAAACAGAGACAGGTGTAATACATTTAAATGCTACTCATTTATTATATATATATATATATATATATATATATATATATATATATGTTTATAAACATATTCAGTAATATTAAATATATTTTGATTTGCATTAAATTTTAGAATTATTGTCACACAATTAACAACCATGCCATGCATTATTAAATTAAATCAAATCAAATTAAACTTAAATTCTACCACCATATAGCATTTTATCGGGAAAACCTTAAATTAACCCATTTATCCCAAAAAATATTTTAAATAATATTTATATATCTATTTTAAAATTCACCAAATGTAGAAATTGACTAATTATTTATTATTATTATTTTTTTGAATAATTCCTTAACAATAATTAAATAGATAATATTATTTAATTAAATAAAAATAATTTAATTAAATAAATTCTTCCTCAACCAGCTAATTGAAATTTACTAGGCTAGAGTAGGCTCGTATTACCGGTATAATTTTAAAGAGAATTCCCAAAATATAAACCGATTAAAATAACTTATTCTTTTCCATTTTTTCGACAAATCTAAAATTTCGAGCTAATTTGTATTTCAAAATTAAATCTTGGCGTTTTCCACACAGCTCCATTGTGGTGAGGTGTGTTTAATTTTCCTTGTAATACTAATCCATTTAGGCTGAATTGAAGTGCTTGAGTGTAGCAATAAGCGATACATCTGATAAAACGTAAACACATTAGAATTTAAGGCTTGAAACAAAGCGACATAAATGGAATATTACACTTATTAGGAATGGAATGCGGGGGATGACATTTGTAGAAACGATTACGGGATAATGAACCTGGCGAGGATGCCATCGATCCCTGACCCCATCATATCCATTTGAGGTATATTGGGCACATCCCAGTCGACCGGGTAAAGGTTGAATTGTTGCTGTTTTTCATTGCATAAAACCAAGTGTTGAAACAACATATATACTCGGTATGACACATTCGACCGAGGAGAGAATTGCCGGTGGCGGTGGGGCATACGCGGATGGGCGATGCAACTTAATCCCCACCTCACAGACTCGAACCAATGGCATGTCATCGCCGAAATATGGGCTGAAATTGATAAACAGTTATGCATAACCCACACACAATGCCAGCATGTCGGTGAAGGCAGACACCAGCATTATTGCCATCATTAACGCTTCGTAAAACGATGTAATGCATCCAAGAAAAACACATAAGTCAAACAGGTGAAACAATCACCAACGTAATCACGAGTATGCATCAAACATAACAGTATCTGAACGACATCAATCACACACAAAAAGTATCATAGGAGTACAGTAGTACATGAGGCATTACAATGTCCGACACATTATCATGTTCAACCTTTAACTCAACAAGAAAGACTAACCCATAAATACACTAACAGAAAAAACTTCACCAAATGAAGGAACAACACAAATAATACTTTGGTCGACAGGCTTAAAACTTCAAACCCGAGAAATATTGCAAATACGAACAATTCTTATTTTCATCAAATAGATTGAATTGCAGCTAGCTACTTCCATTCCTAATCATGGGTAGCAGAGAAACTGACATTAATTAATTACGATGTTAAGTATTTAACTAAACAACACACACAAAACCATAAAAGCAATCAAAAATAATAAAAAGTAGACATTAACACAAAAAATGCAGACAACAACAAACAATAGAGATTAGCCCATAAAATGCAAAGATGTAAAAAACTATAAAACAACACTGTAAAAGACATGCGACCTTACAAACGTAAACCCTTTCAACAGACACAAATTTAATGGTTTTATACGAACAATTCTCATTTTCATCAAACAGATTGAACTGTAGCTAGCTACTTCCATTCCTAATCATGGGTAGCGGAGAAACTGATATTAATCAATTATGGTGTTAAGTATTTAACTGAACAATACACACAAAACCATAAAAGCAATCAAAAATAAGAAAAAGTAGACATTAACACAGAAAATGCAAACAACAACAAACAATAGACATTAGCCCATAAAATCCAAAGGTGTAAAAAACTATAAAATGACACTGTAAAAGACATACGACCTTACAAACGTAAACCCTTTCAATAGACACATATTTAATGGTTTTATACCCAGACGTTTTCCAATTGCTTAGACCTAATTTTTGTTTTCTTTTAATAAATTCAACTGCAGTTGCAATGCATGCGTGCATAAAATACAGACAACGACAAACAATAGACATTAACCTATAAAATATAGAGGTGTTAAAAACTATTTTATTCAATAAATTCAAGTGCAGTTGCAATGCACACATGCGAAACTGACAGAAACAACCTGAACAAATGAAAAAATAACGCAAATAATACTTTCCTGGACAAGGTTAAAACTTGAAACCCAAAAAATATTTCAAATACAAACAATTCTCATTTTCATCGAATAGATTGAAGTGCAACTAGCTACTTCCATTCTTAACCATGGCTAGTAGAGAAATCAACATTAATGAATTGTGGTGTTAAGTCTTTAACTCAACAACAAACATTAACCCATAAAAGCAGTTAACCATAGAGAATAATAGATATTAACACACAAAATGCAAACAACAACAAACAATAGACATTAACCCATAAAATGCTAAGATGTAAAACACTGTAAAACGAAACTGTAAAAGACATACAAACGCCTTGTTTTTTGCTCTCCATACAATAGACATAAACCCTTTGAATAGAAACAGATTTAATGATTTTATACCCAAACATTTTTCAAGTACTTAGACCTAATTTTCATTTTCATTTAATAAATTCAAGTGCAGTTGCAATGCATACATGCAAACAATAGGCATTAACCCATAAAATGTAGAGATGCACAAAACTATAAAACAACACTGTAAAAGATATAAGAACTTACAAACGCTTCATTTTTCAATTCCAAAATGCTAGACATAAACCCTCTCAAAAGGCACAGATTTTACCCTCATCAAACAATCTGAGTAAATCACTAGACAACCCAAAAATCAGAGTGTAAAAGATACAAGAACTTACAAATGCCACCTTTTTCGCTTCCAACACTGTAGATGTAAACCCTCTCAACAGACACAAATTTTAACCTCATCAAACAACCTCAACAAATGAACAAACAATGCAAATAATACTTTGCTCGAAAAACTTAAAACTTGACACCATAAGCCACTAATGACAACTACACTTCAGTCTACTCATAATAAATGAGAACTCAAAAATAGTAAATACAAATGTACTGCTTAAAATGCCACGCATCCCCAAGAAGAGTGCATATGAAGACACAACTATACCAAGAAACTCATGAAATATTTCCAATAGAAAATCTCCCTACAACAATTATTATTATTTTTAAAAAATCAGAAAATGACAAAACCACAAGGAAAATACCACTATCCAATGACAAAATTGCCAAAAAAATCGATAATTACCTTTTAATAAATATTTCCCAAAACATCAGGAAAACTTTACATTTATTTTTGGGGCGTGATTCCCGAAGGACAATTTTAATA
>VDFB02199731.1:0-18045 GCA_007258455.2 Sequoia sempervirens
TAGAGGTGACGTCTACCCAACAATTATAAAATGATCTTTTCATTATTTTTCCAAAAGTAGTAAACATAATACATTGAAAAGTACATGCATTATATAAGTGTATATAATATACCAGAATAATTACCTTAATGAAGGTATGCCAATCATGTGTTTTCATCCTTGACCCAAATTCACCTTTCTTTGTTATTATATTGTTTATGTTTGTAGCAAATCCTGTGGGAAATCAAATTTTTTGTATGACTTCTTTTATAGCATTACTTTGATGCTTTGCTAATAATAAAGGAAGGGCACTTATATTAATTTGGTCTCCATTGCTATTTAATTGAATGATATTTTTCATTGCATGATTGGCTTCTTGAATGTCAATATAAATATTGACAATTTTTTCTTTGTCATGCCTTCAATCTAATATTTTCCATAACGTTTCTATTATATTCTTTTCGATATGCATTATATCAAGCAAATGCACAATTTGTAGCTGCTCATAGTAGGGCAACCTACTAAATTGTCTGGGATAAATTTTCAGTCCCTGTGGAAGCCGACCATTAATGCCTTGATGACCTTCATGAAGCATATAAGTTAAAACAAATTAACAGCGAAATCATTGTCGAATTTACAGCTTGCCAAAGTAAACACAACACAATATAAAAATATAAATTCAAAGCATATCATATATGATAGATAAACAATTTGATCTGATGTATAACCTTGACGATTAATTCTATTATATTCCAACTTCCATAGGCGAGGTGACATTTTTAGTGGTTTTGATGTAGTCTCCTCTTTCCCATTGAAAATATGTTTTTCAGTAGTTGATACTTATGATTTCTATGGAGGAAGTGTCTATACTCATCAAACACACCTTTCAAAACCTTGTTGAGCGATGAGATTTCATCTTTGGACCACAAATTGGACATTACCAAAATTTCCCTTTGTTGAAGACACGCAAAATCATATATAATTGGATTAAATATTTCAATTTTAATATTGTTAAAGTGCAATCAAACATTATAACATACCACAAAAATGTGTTAGCCCTGGGGCATCATGGATTGTCCATACAAGAATTGCATGGAATTGAAATTGTCTTTGTCCTATTGGTCTAGAGACGTCATACATAGTGACGCCATTCCATAACTTTAGTAGCTCATCGATAAGAGGCTCAATATATACATTCATATCTTTAACTTAGTACTTACCTAGTTGAATGAACATAAACATTACATAATTATTATAACTATTTTACTGCAATATATATAAATTAATGTACATGACTATTGAATGAAAAAATTATAAGTCATTATGCAACAAATAAGACAAATGAGATGCTATTACATTAAAGAAAATTGATGTAAACAAATACTTGGAACAATCATTGACAACATTATGTGCTCCCACTTTATTGACATCCATGGAGGAATGTTATTGTTGATAACAAAAACATGCCACACTGAGTAAATAGATCTCAGCTCTCCAAATGGATTGACACCGTCTGCTCCCAATGAAAGCTTGAGATTATGAGGTTCTTCTTTAAAGTGTGGCCATTTTTCCTCCATGTCCCTCAATGCAGAACCATCTGTAGGAATTCAAAGAATGTCATCTCCACTTCTATTCTGTGCATTGTAATCCGTAAATTTCGCTAAGCTTTCACACCTAAATAATCGTTGCATACATCGAATAATGGGAATATAACGAAGAACCTTGTGAGGCACCTTTTTTGTTAGTTGATCTGTTCAATATCTACTAATATACATTCCAGGAATTCTATTACAAATTCATGTTGTTTATGATATATAATATGATCATTGGGACATTCATCTATTACTTGATACTCCATTCCGATATATTTCATAATGCCAGATAAATCTTGGTATGAGCGAGGTCAAATATTTGATGGTGGTAACAAAAATTCACCAATCAATCTACAACAAAAAATAATTTGTTAATATAAATGTTATCCCCTGGATTTGCACCCTGTAGAATGTAAACTCAACCTCCGGAGAAGGCCGACTTCCTTTGGTGTCACCTAAACTATTGATTTTGTAAGGAAAAGAGTAGAAGGAGAATACTTAAAAATTAAAACTAAGGGAAACACTATTTCTATGGTGATACACCAAACTGACAGGAATCATGAAATAAAATAGAGATGAACATACACTAGAAAACTAATGGTAGCTATTTCATTTACTCAACATAACTCTGTGAGCTTATGCATCATTCTTGAAAAGGATTAATCTACATACATATTTTAAGAAGGAAAGATGAATTTCAAAACTTTAAGGTATGAATGCAAACTTAGAAAAAGCACAGTTCAAAACTTGCATAATCTGAAAGACAGAAATGAGAGTAGTATAAACACTAACACTGGTTTCCAAGGTAATCTTTGTATTTCGTATTCCAAAATCCAAATGAGTTACAAAGCATACATCAGCTGAGAAAGGATTTAAGAAAAATCACTAACTCTTCAGAATGCATAATCTGAACTACTTTACAAAGAGGCAAAAATGCCATATATACAAAAGACCCAGCCCCTTAGGGCTTACAAAAATATCCGTGTTCATAAAGATCTGGTCCTAGATCTTTTTAATGAAATTAATTCTCCATTCGATTGCATCCCCTTGTCCATGTTGGTGATAGATCGCCCTCAGGAGAAGCCTTCAGATCTTATGGAATACTTGCATTTACTTCTGGCCTCCGTGTCCATCCTCGAACCTCCTTGAAGGGCCGCTTTGAATACTCTAAAGCATTATCATTAATGCTGATCCCTCTTTGCCAGTAGTGATCCCAGCTATCACTGAGACTGACAACCTCTTCTTTCTGTCGGCTTTCTTCTTGCTCCAGATCCTTCTGCACTTTGATCTTTGCTAGAAATAGTCTTCGGTCTCCTCCTAGATCTTTACAGATGTGACCCCCCTGTATATCGAACTAATTCATCGCTTTATTCATAGAGAAGATCCATATTGTTTATGTTTCGTTGATCTTCCTTACAGGGGGAGTCATGACAGTTAGATTGTCAATGGTTCATCTTTGGCTCCCTCTGATTGGGTGAACACATTCCATGTAGGACTCCCGGGTGATCAAAAGTTGCTCAGACTGAATCGCATGTCGATGAGACACTTACCATGTCTCCCCGATGCGATTATACTTTACAACGGTTATCGTCATAACATGTGATGATTGGAAAGACCTCATATCAAATGAAAAAGTCATATCGATATCACCTTTGTCATCATCTAGACTATTAGCAAGATTCATCGGGTCGGCAAGAGATCATAGCGAACGCTAAGAGTCCTACCGATATCCTTTTGTGAACAAATGTCAGTGTGACATCGTCAGGTCAGTGAGACATTATGCTGAAGAAAACTCCCTTTGCCAAGACTTTATGCAGTTGGAGAGACATCACGCCGAACCTCCTTCCATTGTCCCCGAGCTCAAACCTTTTGGAAAAACCCTATCAGGTCGGGAAGAGCTCTCCCCGAAAGCACAACCCTATATTGAAGGAACCATCCTTTCAGTGAGACATCACTCGGTCACCAGGACTTCATGTCGAACTTAAATCTTTCGCCGACACCGTTTCATCTCAGTAAGACTCCACCCTGTCGGTGAGACATTCACCCTGAAGCCACCTCTTTTCGCCAAGACCTCATCAGTCAGCAAGACGTTTCACCAGACCATAAAAATTTAGGCAAGGCCTCCCCGCATCACCAGGTCTTCATGCCGAATTCAAACCTTTCGATGAGACTTCTATTTGTGAACTAGAGATATAAATTTCACAGCGACTAAGATGAAACGACGACCATGAGGATTTCAAATGAATAGAACCAGTGCTTAGTCGGCAAGACAATAAGAGAGTCTTAGCAACTTTCTTCATCAGGAATTTTATGCCAAATCCGCTTGAGGCATGCTTTCTAAAAGACTTCCTTGAGAAATACATCAGATGTACGATTTAATCCTGCACAGCAAAGTCCCCATTTGGCCTTTATGAACACTTGAAACATAGATTTCCCAACTGATTTAGCCCGCAGGTGAAAATTGGAAAACAATAAAGAATATTAATGGTACATATTTCATCCTTTATTTACTAGTGATGAACTAACAACAATTAAAATAGATGACATATATGACATACCTTAACATCCGTGAGATTGCTATGTTTGATAAACCATTCATAACCTTCAAGTTCAACAACAACAATACAACAAAGAGAAGAGTTTTTTGGGAGCCTTCATAAAGGGGCTCGTATGCCTTCTCAAGTACAGGTAAATCATGTACATCATCAAAGTCATCTCGATTATCATGATTAGCTCTGCCACTAAATGTGTCATGGATCAATGTATTTTTACCATCATCTTCAACTTTGTTTTCTAGTGCATGATCATCTTCTTCCATAGGATCATTAACTTCATCTTTGATATTCATAGCTCCATGTTCATCTGCTTGCAAAACCACATTCTCTGGGCCGTGATAATCCATATCATCTTCCCTAGGGTGCCCCACCTTTATAATAATGATAGACACAAATAAATCATGATCATGATCAAGTGGTTATATATTTTTATATATAAAATGTTAAAACGATATAAACATTTACAAATTCAATCAATATAAACACATATAATGAACAACTTACTAATGGACGATAATCATGCCCCCCTTCAATGTGATCATGCTGCCTACAATGTTTCTCAACTGTTGTGATTAAAAGTCGTCTCATCTTTAAGCCCTTGTAATTATTGCAAGAACAATAACATTTCCCATCACCATTTCTTTTCAATCTAGCCCGCAATCTATCAAGTCTCTCTTCATTTTGTTCTGGACTAATATTATTTGACATGATTTTTCTTTACCAAGCTTGACTATTTATATATCTTCAAAAGATATCAAACTCACACTCCAATAATTTTTATTCATAGATAGGTAACAAAATCTAATAGTTTTGATATTTTACACCAAAAAAATTTGGCATGCAACCACCCCTGCAAAAGGGAAGATAGTCTGAAGTTAATGACCCCAAAAAACACTTTAAAATGCTAATTCCAAAACTTATTAAATTTTGATTTTACTATGATTTCCAACTGTTAGACTCCTAAAATCAGAATATTAAACTTGATCGCAAACTTCCTACAATGATGGAGGTAGCGAGCTAGTAAGAGCAAGTGACCCATTCCTAAGGAGCAACAAGTCAGAATCATCATTGCTAATGTCAATACATATTTATCCTTTTAGTTAAAGATGCAATGTGTCACTTCTTATGACGAGCTTATCCCTAGGGCCCTCAACATTGAGAGAGCCCTAATTGCACAAGGAAGCAAACACTAGTAGAATTTGGAAAATAAATGACTAGGTGACTAAAAATTTTAGTCACAACTAAAAATGACTAAATTCTACTAATTTTTTGTAACTCAACTATAAATGAGTAAATAAATTACTAGTTTGGTCGTTGATTAAAAATTATTTAGTCACACAAATTAAAATGACTAAATAGTTAGTCATTATTTAGTCACAATCCATTTGAATAAATCATTTAAGAAATCAAGAATATAGCTTGCCAAAATACTCTAATACTTTAATAAACATACCCTAAAACTTTTGTCAAAATCTTATTTTTAGGCGTAGCCCACCAGAATGGAGTTTTCATTTGAATAAACATACTCTAAAACCTTCATCAAACATTATTTTCAAGCATAGACCACCAAAATGGAGAAGTGTTTTAGTAAAGAATGAAAAAGAACGGTGAGGAGATGTGCGTGAAAGGAGGCATGTGATTCATTGCCACTTATCTCATTCCTGCTCTGCTCAACAAATCTTACATTGTTCCTGCTACTATTTGTCATCTAGGTATTTACTTGACATATATTTGCATAATCTCAAATTCTTTCAGAGGCTTTTGAAGTATCAATGTATCCTATATAGGGTTTAGAATGATTTCTTTTAATTAATAAAAATAAAATGATGTATTTCCCTGTAATTAGATAATGTGGAGATCTCCTAAATCTGCCCCAACACACTATCCTCTTTGGAGTTGTATTCATTACTCTAGCTACTAGGGTTTTGCATGTGAAATCTTTAATATCTTCATGACTGTGGCTTTTAAATAGATCTCAGTCTTTTTTTTAATCCTTTTCATGGTAACCCTTGATTTCCATAATCCACCTTCAATCTCTTCTAAGAATATTGTCTTAAGCTAGACTGCATAGTATGCATATAAAGCAAGTCCTTCATACTTTCCATTGTTCCAAACCACCACTCACTTCCTTTCTTAAAATGTTGCTTCCATAAGCACAATAGCATGTTTTAAAATCATGGTTTCTAGTGATTGACCATTAAGGTCACCACTTTCATCAAGATACAATGAAATTTTTGTCTTAAAACTCAAGGCATTATGCAAGATAACATTGTGAATTTTTTGTTGTGTACGATTTGATTTTCTTGCACATTTATTGCTTTGCTAACTTTCTTTAAGACTGGGTATTGCACCCTCAGCTGCAATCTCAAACAACTCACTCACTATCACTTGATGATTCCTTTCATGAGCATCCTTCTATAAAATCAAACTATGTCCTATATATTTCCTACTTACTATAGGGGACTCATTGTTTCATGGTATTGTAGATCTTAAGATCCTTCAACCTTATTGACACTACTTCACAGTCCTCAAGGTATTATTCACTATTCTCCCATCTTTGATGAGTCTCAAAACACTACTCAAACATGCAATCCACTACCTGCATTATACATTAATGGATAAGAAGAAACATTAAACCTATGATTAAAATTGTTACTTCATTTGGATAGTCATTCCTTGATTGCATTTTCCTTGTCTAACACTACCAAAAGCATTTGAAAAACCCTTAAGGTCAGCAAGGGGGTAAGGAAACTCACTGTTAAAATCTCCACTTTACTATGCAAGGTTTGAGCTTTATTATCTTGTCACTGCTCAGCCTCTTTTTGACTATCACATCTCAAGTGGCTGTCATTCTTCTTACCGTAGATTGCATTTAAAAATGTCACTAAGCTACATAGTGGGCTTGTTATTGGCTACAATCTTTAGATTGCAAGATTTTGTTATTAGCTACAATGTCTCAATCTTTCTAGTATTGCAACCTCACTAATTTTCTAGAGTTATTGTTTATTGTTCTACAGAGGCCTAGGGTTTGTACCCTAATCATGCTCTTACCAATGCTTCTATTGGTATTAAAAAACAACCTTAAATCTTGGGTCAGAAAATTAGTTGTCTTGACAAAGTTGTGGTATGATCTTGGATTGTATCCTAGAGTGTGTGGGAAGCTTGTGTTTGATCATTAAGGTATGTAAACCTGATCAGGAAATGTATCCTATATAACATGGGTCTTGCTTTAATACTTTCCATAATGGTTATTAGCAGATCACATTATTATAGTTTGTGTAACCCAAGATTGCATTCAAGTATGTAACAAACTTGGTTTGTAGTTTAAGCTATACACTTTTAAGTAACATTCATAAGGTTTAGAAAATCTTGATCACTCTCTAGAATAGCCCATTAAACATGGGTTGTGCTTGAATGCACTACATAATTGATATAACACAACCACTCTGCATATCAACCAGAGTTATAGGCTCTTTATTGCAGCAAGAGGTAATCACTCTTCGATCATGCTATAATTACATCCTAACCTGTTAAACTTGAGACAACCTGAATGCACCCAATGATGATTGACACCTACATTATACAACCTGAATTAACTACATTATATGAGTGCCTCCATTTCTATCACAAAATAGCCACATTAAACTTGGGTCACACATGAATGCATCCTGTATTTGTTATAGCACAACTGTGCCACATGACCAATAGAGTTATGGATCACATAATTACAATCACAAGAATCTATTCCTTGGTTGTGATCTTATGGTGATTCCACACAACAAAATCTAGACATGAAATTCTCAAAACTCTAAACCTCTAAAAATAAAATCTAATGAGATGTTGCTTTAAAATATGATTTTCAAACCTGGAACTGCAAATATGACTTCATAGCTGAATTCTGCAAAAAGACAATGACTTCTCTCAACCTGGCGATATCTTCTTGATTTTTTTCTGATTTTTCCCAAGAAATCGTCCTTAGTTCTCCACAAAATGTCTCAAGTAGAGAAAAACACTATCGCAATAAATCAACGAACTCACTTTTCTTTGTCAGCCACAATTTGGTTTTTTTCTTGTTTTTCATGTTTGTCAAAATTTTGACAAAACTGCTAGTCAAAATTTCGACGAAACCTAGGTTCATCAAAATTTCGACGAACGTCGGGAATAAACTTTAAAAAAATTGAAAATTACACATCAAATTTTACAAGCACCTGATGATACATCAAATTATACATATTTCGTCGGATATTTTCATCGGATTTTGCAGTCAAATGAGTTAGTGTTACATTATTGGTATAGGTCAAAAAATAGTTTACATGGTCTTTGTAGTTATGAAACTATATAAGGATGAAAAAAAAGCATAACTTGTTTGAATTATACATAATATTTATGGTCTTGGGAGATTTTAGAGCATAATGGTTGTAATAAATAGTTTGTATTTAGCCATGAAGCTATAAAACCATGTTAAGATGTGCCTTGGGTGGGTGATTTAATAAGTATATAACACTTGACATGGCTAACACCAAAAGGGAAACCTAGAGACAAGTCATCACAATCCATAGAATAAAATGAGAACCATAAGGTGAATAAAAATCACCCTATGACTAGGCCATCTATTATGCTTGGCTCAATAAGAATACATCACAACCCAATTGAAAGTGACCACAAGGAAGTTGAATCCCCATTGAGGTGGTCAAATGGTACAATAATGCATAATGGGAAATTATGATGGGTGGATTCAAGTAGTTATCCACTACATAGTTTTAATTATTGACCACTCAAAGAACTCCATGTCACCCACAACACATAAATCACAACTCTCGCATTCAAAATTTTATTAGGAACACCACAAGGATGTTTCATGTCATGCATTGAGACACCATTGGAATTGGATGCAACCACCTCAATAAGGTATGTCCTACAATCACCACCAAGGAAACACATGGTGGCTAATGATTTTATAAATGGTCTTAAGTATATACTACCTATATGAAACTATGCACCCATGAAGATTTGAGTGTCAAGGCCCACTGATGATGTCCCTAAAGAAATATGTCATGATGCAATTTTTCTATGTAAATCACCTTATATGAGTTATCCATAATATACATGGTCCAATCAAACAAGCCACATCAACCATAAATCCACAATGTGAGGTAGAGCTCAACAAAATTAAGGAATGTTTGATAGCATAATAGGGATAGATGTGATCATAATGATAATAATATATAGCAACATCCTAGTTCTTAAAATTTTTTACAAACCAAAGCCATGGGAATGGTTATTTAGGGGTGATTGTGCACTTGCATCTACTACATGTAAGTTGTCACTTTCAGTGAAAGGAAAGTAAAAATTGAAACACTTTCAATAATAGGGAGTTGCAATATAGAAAATGGTTACTCACAATAATGTGAGTTTTATCCATGGAGATAATTATAAGAAAGGAACAAGACGTTATGAGAGTGGGTGCATTGTCAACAAGAGGGATATTATGAAGGTTATAGGATAACATCAACTTCAAGGGTGATGATGCTAGTTATGAGGAGTTGCAAAGAGAGAGAAAGAGTGTTGAGGTTGTACATGTAGAAATGGAATGCTACGCGTGTGTTCATGTGGTGAATGAACGTTAGTACTCTACCAGTGGATTACAACAATGGTTGTTGGTAGAGTAGAAGTGGTTGATAAATGAAAGGAAGCCATAAGAGGTTAGAGATGGTAATTTTTTTTCCTACTAATGTGTATTTGGATTATCTACAGTGATAATTAATTAGTTACATCTAGGTATGTGAGTAGAGGATTTGGAACCAGTTGTAGATCATGGAGGTGCATAATGGAGTTAAGGAAAAGCCTAGTATACCATGGGATGGAAATATGCTCTCATGAATCATGGTAGAAAATATTTGAAAGGATACTCTAGATGACCATGTTTAGTCAACAAAATAGTTGGAGGAATAGTTGGTAGCAAAAGATGTCAAAAAAGTAATGAAGCCATTGGGGCAGAAGAAATGAAGGACCATTAGGTATATTTTAGCAACAAGGATAAGTTGCACAACATGGGAGGGCCATTAATCAATTCCAAAGATGAATGGTAGGTAGTAATGATATTTAGGCCATAAAATATGTGTATTAATAGCGTAAGGATATAATGTAGGCTAGAGATCAATGCAAAATGAATGAATAATTTATTTGGAGGCTGAACTTGTACTCTTTAAAATATCAATTTAGGATAAACCATGTGGGAGAAGGATTGTTCCATATCTAAGATATATTTGGGTATACATAAAGCATTAAATGTAGGAATTTTAGCACAAAAAAGATAAGATAAGTAGGTAAGTTCAAACACCTAGATAATTGGGTGGGATTTGAGGAGAAAGGCATGTGCAAAAATATGGGAAGGTTTGAGATAAAAGGCATCAAAAAAATTTAGGGGGTACTGGGAAGAAAATTGAGGTTGATGTGTAGGAGAAGGAAGGTGTGTTAGATAAGAAAGTCATGACAAAGAGAGAAAAGTAAATATATATGTGATATAAATGATGGAAAATAAGAATACCATCAAGTT
Organism: Sequoia sempervirens; assembly: GCA_007258455.2. NCBI lineage: Eukaryota > Viridiplantae > Streptophyta > Pinopsida > Cupressales > Cupressaceae > Sequoia > Sequoia sempervirens. The sequence goes on from VDFB02199731.1 coordinate 10,683, forward strand.
GGAGGGACAATTAACATGAACAATGTAAAGAGGAAGACAAGGAAAATAGAAGTCACGAGTACTCAAAGTGTAGATAGTTTAGAGAGAGGGATGAATAAATGGGAATGTCATGATTTGGGTAGAAAATTAAGTTGTGTGTAAATATTAAAGAGGTTGATCTATGAATAGGTTTGAGTAAGAATTCCCATGAAAACATACGTGGAGATTCTAGCAAGGGAGAGAAGTTGTGAGAAATATACAAGGGAGAAGTTATGTGTGAGATTAGGTTGGTAGCTTGAAGGAGAAAAATAAAATGAGTATGTATAAATAATTGGAATATTAAACTACATATGAGTAACAAGAGGGATAAGTTTAAAATGGGTGTAATAAAGTGCAAAAGAGTAAGGAAAAGAGAAGATAAGAAGAGAGGAAACTTAAGATTTCAAGTTAGGAGTTAAGTGTGTATATGAGAAGAATTAGGGAAAACATAAGTTCCTACCTATAAAGAGAGAGGAAGAAAAAATTTTCATGTAGAAAAACATATCATTTTTCTTTTTTGTTCAAAATGGTGTCCCATGTGTGTGGTAGGGTGAAATTTAGGTTAATCCTTCATTTGTGTGTGATTACTAGCATGTGAATAGTATTTTCTGAGATAACCGAACATGTAGTTGGTAGTCACTGAGGGTGTATGTTATTATATGATATTAGTTTGTTACAAGGTTATTTATTGTAGAAAGAAGAACATTTCTTGGCTTCTACATTGTTGTGTGTAGGTTCCTAGGCATAAAAAATAGGGCAACACCATCAAATTGACATTAGGGAACATGCAAAACTATCGATTTTATGGTATCATAGTGAGTTATAACTTTGGGAGTGTGTTTGTATGTTTACATTGTCAAGATTTCACCAAGAAGAAGAGTAATATAATGTTTAGTAGCAATCCTTGTAGAGAGGTTTAAGGTGGTGCTAAAGACATTAAGGGAGATTGAGGTAAATTTAGATTCCTTAGGGAACATCAAAGGGAGATTCCATGAGAATTTATTGATTTTCCTAATAATGTGGAAGAGGAAGACTAAATAATAGAAAGTAAGTATCAATAATATTATCTTTGGAGAGAATGAATGGATAAAGGTGTCATTTTAGTAGCTTGTGGTTGGAGAAATGGGAGATGTGTAGCCAATAGAAGAAAATATGGTCAAAATAGTAGATGGGATAAGAGTTCACATCAACAAAAAAAAGGATGAGGAGGCAACCCATGATTTTTAAGAGGTTGAGAAGATAGTCATGGTGGAGCTAAGAAAGGAGGGAAAAAATGAGCTCCATATTTTTTTAACACATTGTTGTTTGCAAGTCTAGATGATATAAATGATAGAGAAAGATAAATCCACATCATGGAGGATGATGTTGTAAGGGAGGCATGCCAAGATGAAGGCATGGAGGTGTTGGAGTGTGCATTTAAGGTCAAAGAGACACTTGATGGGAAATATTGGAGTAATACACCCATGGAGAAGTATGGGGAAGTGATAGTAGCAAAGTTTATTTTATACCTGTTGCTAGTCCAAATAAATGGAGCTTTCCACTTGAGGAGAAAGGTTGTAACCAAAGGTATGATAGGATTCACAAGGATCAATAAGTACACATATCTAAGTTTCTACAAGTGATGTAGTAAAGGATAACAAAGAGAATGATTCAAGGAATTTTTTTTAGGTAAATGCATTAGAGAGAGATGAAGGCATGAAGCTAAATTTGGAGCTAGAAAAATTCCATAGATGCTTCTTATGGGAGAAATAAAAGAAGGAGAAGAGATAATTTCAATGAATACAAGAAAATGGTGGAATTAGGGATTTTCATAGAAGATGTTGTAAGTTGATGTACCTAAGGAAGATGAAAAATACACTACATTGAAGATGTCGTCAATGAGGGTATTGAGAAACAAATACCTTATAGGCATGACGATAAAGGAAAACAATATTGAATCCATTTGGGTGTTTTTTTCTACCTTTAATAGAATTAATGGAAGATTAGTTGTATGGGAGAAGGATCATGATAGATTTGAGGGAGATTTTGGTATGTAGATAATTGTATGTAGGTGTTTTGATAATGCAAGAGAGGATAGGTAGGTGAATTAAAATGCTTAGAGAATTAGGAAAAATTGAAGAAAGGAATGTAGGTAGATAGTGGAAGGTGAAAGAGAAAATGTGTTTAAGGAATTTGGGGAGCATTAAATGTAGGAATTTTAGCATATAAAGATAAGATAAGTAGGTAAGTTCAAAAACCTAGAGAATTGGGTGGGATTTGAGGAGAAAGGCATGTGAAAAAATATGGGAAAGTTTGAGATAAAAGGCATCGAAAAAATTTGGAGGGTACTGGGGAGAAAATTTAGGTTGATGTGTAGGAGAAGGAAGGTGTGTTAGATAAGAAAGTCATGACAGAGATAGAATAGTAAATATATATGTGATATAAATGATGGAAAGTAAGAATACCATCAAGTTGGAGGGATAGTCAACAAGAACAATGTAAAGAGGAAGACAAGGAAAATAGAAGTCATGAGTACTCAAAGTGTAGATAGATTAGAGAGAGTGATGGATAAATGGGAATGTCATGATTTGGGTAGAAAATTAATTTGTGTGTGTAAATATTAAATTGGTTGATCTATGAATAGGTTTGAGTAAGAATTCCCATGAAAACATAGGTGGTGATTATAGCAAGGGAGAGAAGTTGTGAGAAATATACAAGGGAGAAGTTATGTGTGAGATTAGGTTGGTGGCTTGAAGAAGAAAAAAAAATGAGTATGTATAAATAATTGGAATATTAATTTGCATATGAGTAACAAGAGGGATAAGTTTAAAATAGGTGTAATAAAGTGCAAAGAGTAAGGAAGAGAGAAGATAAGAAGATAAGAAGAGAGGAACCTTAAGATTTCAAGTTAGGAGTTAAGTGTGTATATGAGAAGAATTAGGGAAAACATAAGTTCCTACCTATAAAGAGAGATGAAGAAATTTTTTTCATGTAGCAAAGCATATCATTTTTCTTTTTGTTCAATATGGTGTCCCATGTGTGTGGTAGGGTGCAAGTTAGGTCAATCCTTCATTTGTGTATGATTACTAGCATGTGAATAGTGTTTTTTGAGATAACTATTGTAGTTGGTAGTTGTTGAGGGTCTATGTTATTATACGCTATTATTTTGTTACATGGTTATTTATTATAGAAAGAAGAACATTGCTTTGCTTCTACATTGTTGTGTGTAGGTTCGTAGGCATAAAAAATAGAGTGACACCATCAAATTGACATTAGGGAATGCAAAACTATTGATTTTATGGTATCATAGTGAATTATAAATTTGGGAGTGAGTTAGAATGAGTGTGTGTGTATGTGTACATGGTAAATATTTCACTAAGAAGAAGAGTAATATAATATTTAGTAGCAATCTTCGTAGAGAGGTTTAAGGTGGTGCTAAAGACATTAAGGGAGATTGAGGTAAATTTAGATGCCTTAGAGAACATCAAAGGGAGATTCCATGAGAATGTATTTATTTCCTAATAATGTGGATGAAGAGGAAGACTAAATAATAGAAAGGAAGTATGGATAATATTATCTTGGGAGAGAATGAATGGATAGATGTGTCATTATAATAGCTTGTGGTTGGAGAAATGGGAGATATGTATCCCATAGAAAAACATATGGTCAAAATAGTAGATGGGATAAGAGTTCACATCAACAACAAAAATGATGAGGAGGAAAATCATTATTTGTAAGAGGTTGAGAAGATAGTCATGGTGGAGCTAAGAAAGGAGGGAAAAAATGAGCCCCATATTTTTTTAACACATTGTTGTTTGCAAGTCTAGATGATATAAATGACAGAGTAAGATAAATCCACATTATGGAGGATGATTTTGTAAGGGAGGCATGCCAAGATGAAGGCATGAAGGTGTTGGAGTGTGCACTTAAGGTCAAAGAGACACTCGATGGGAAATATTGGAGTAATACACCCATGGAGAAGTATGGGGAAGAGATAGTAGCAAAGTTCATTTTATAGGTTGCTATTCCAAATAAATGAAGCTTGCCACTTGAGGAGAAAGGTTACCAAAGGTATGATAGGATTCAAAAGGATCAAAAATTACACATATCCAAGTTTCTACAAGTGAATGTAGCAAAGGATAACAAGGAGAATGCTTCAAAGAAAATTTTATAGGTAGATGCATCGGAGAGAGATGAAGGAATGAAGCTACATTTGGAGCTAGAACAATTCCAAAGGTGCTTCTTATGGGAGAAATAAAAGAAGGGGAAGAGATAATTTCAATGAATACAATAAAATGGTGGAATTAGATATTTTCATAGAAGATGTTGCAAGTTGATGTACCCAAGGAAGATGAACAATACACTGCATTGAAGATGTTGTAAATGAGGGTAGTAAGAAACAAATACCTTATAGGCATGACGATAAAGGAAAATAATTTTGAATCCATTTTGGTGTTTTTTTACCTCTAATAGAATTAAGGGAGGATTAGTTGTATGGGAAAAGGGTCATGATATATTTGAGGGAGATTTTGGTATGCAAATAATTATATGTAGGTGTTTTGATAATGCAAGAGAGGATAGGTAGGTGAATTAAAATGCTTAGAGAATTAGGAAAAAATGAAGAAAGGAATGTAGGTAGATAAGGGAAGGTGAAAGAGAAAATGTGTTTGAGGAATTCGGGGAGCATTAGGAGAAATAGTTAAATTGATTTCAAGGAGAAGAAAGAAATTATAGAGAATACATTTGTGAGGGGGAGATAAGCATATGAAGATGCATAATATAATTGATGATCTGGAGAAGAATGTAATGACATAAGAGGTAATATCAATAGGAAAATAATATGTAGGAAGATGAAATGCACATGGAAGGTGATGTAGGAGAATCCAAGTCCACAAGAAATCATGCATCAACAAAAAATATTTTAGGTTTTGTTTTTAGATTCATTTCAATTTTGGTTGTGTTTTTGTTCCTATAGTCTTTTTTTTTAGTAGTTTCTTAAAGAGAAATTTTTAGACTCAAAATCTTTAAGTCAATGAGATCACCTTGTAAAAGGGCTTGATGAGTACTTGTACTTTCAATTATGTAATGATTGGATAAAAATTGGCCAAGTTGTGTGAATGCAAGTTTTTATTTTATAACTAGATTTGCAAAATTTTAATGTGGAACCTAATATCTTTACAACTAGTTCCAAGTTATTTTATCTATGTAATCGATTCCAAGTTGGGGAAAATTAATTTCCCTAGGTCATATATATCCATACATTGGAGACATGAACCCTAAAAGCTCTTTTGTTATACCAATGAGTAAAGAGACTCCATTCAATTACAAGGAGGTCTAAATCCATACATTCTCTACCATTATCAAGTATGCCACTACAACACTAGGTCCATGGGCACAAATAGCTTTCCTAGTAGACCTTGCGAGTTGTATAATTAAATCTTTGTCAAAAGGTCTTTTAGACAAAGATGGTTGGATTTTAGGTTGGCTCATGGCTACAATTCAGTTTTGATGTAGGGTTTTTGTATCAAATTTTGTGGTTCAGATTCCTTTCATATAATTCATTAAAATAACAAATTCAATTGTAGATTCAAGATACTAGAAGCTTTAAGAATTCAAATACAAAGGACCTGAGAGTGCAACTTAATTGTTTTTCCTCTTTTTGAAACCCTAGTTTGTCACAAAAGTATTGGAGTGCTAAAAAATTTCTCTCCAGATTCAATGTGATGCACAATGATTTTATTTCTTGATTAAATTTAAATAATTATAGAACAAATCTTCACAAGGATTGGGTAGAATATAGTCACTTCCACCATTACTCTTTGTTCACACAAGCTAGGTACATTCAACTACCCGTTCCTTAGGTTTGAATGCGAGTCGTCAATCTCTGAAGATAAGTTATGATTTTATGATCAAGATTAATTTGACTAGATTTGAATTATTTTGACATGATTTGAAAAATATTGATCAATAGGTGTTCTATGTTAGATCACTTTACACATCATCTAGGTGGGTCCACTAAGAAGAGCACCTTCAAAAAGACATATGATGTCAGCTAAGAAAATCATCTTCAAAAAGACATATGATGTCTACTAGAAGTCCATGTGGCAACCTTCCACAGTTCCTCGGCTTGAAATGGGACCCACCTTGAAGAGCCTGTAGACTCATAAAATCCTCTTGAAATCATGCCACATGTCACCCTTCCACTATTTGGAATCTGAGCCCTCTTTGAAAAACCTTGCAAAATCATTGAAAAGAGTTCACATGGCTCTTTTTGTACTTCCATATCTAAGAATTTGGCCTATTTTGAGGAGTCTATAGACTCGCAAAATCACACCAAATAAATTGTCAGGTGTCGGCCTTTTCATAATTTTGTGCTATAAGAATTAAGCATTCTCTAAGCAACCTATAGACTTGAAGAACTATCCAAAGAAGATACCAGATGTCATACTTCTCATAGTTCTGCGACCTATTTTTTCTTTAGTGAAAAAGATTATGTTGACATGTGGAAACCAATAGAAATGAGGACATGAGCCACCCTTTCTACAATTTTGTAGCCTCTCTTTTTCTTAGTAAAATATAACCCATGGACCTATGGAAATCAATGAAAACAAGAAACATGACAAGTGATGGGACAACTAAAGGGACAAGCATGGATTCACTTAATTCTTTTAATATGCAATGTGGTATTTCAATAAGTGGATGCTAAGAAAGGATAACGGGGGCAGATAACCTCACAATATAAAAGGGCTTCATAAAACAACTTAGGGCACCAAGAATTGGGTAAGTAGGTCAACGAACAATTAGAAAGTCCAAAGCATACCAACATATCCCCTTCTCCCGATCAAGATCCTGCCATCCCATTTACTCCACCTCAAGATCATAGTCCTTCATCCACTTCAGCCCATGATCCCCTTATCACTCAAGATCCAATCACTCCATCGTCGGAGCCCTTATCATTCACTGCCACAAATTCAGATCCTATCATGTCACCTAATCCCTCTCCTAAACCCTTACTGCTCAATCCTCCCGATCAAGATGTTGTTTCCCCATCATCTTCGTCTCATGATCCTCCATCATCATCTAGCCACATCATCCAAATGCCACTTTTATATCCCTTTCGTACCATTACATTTATCCATAGTGGTTTCCTTGGAGAAGAAAAACAAAGCATATACACCACCCACCCTCCTCCACCTAATAATGGAATTGCATCATGTTTCCAAAATAATAAGAATCCTACCATGGATCGAATCCTCAAGAACATGAACTATCAAGGAAATGGTTTAGGCCTTCATGAACAAGGTATTTTAGAGCCCATCCAAGTCGAAGAACACCCATGTACACATGTGGTCTTGGTTATACCTCT
>VDFB02199732.1:0-48023 GCA_007258455.2 Sequoia sempervirens
ACTAACAATTCATCTCATTAAATTAAATAAATCAAAATATTTAATTTAATCTCCTAAGTCATCTTATTTAATTAAATAACCCTAAGTTATTTAATTAAATATCATTTCACCCCTCCCCTATTTAGTAAATCATCTAATTTAATAAATATCTCTTAATTCTTCTAATTCCCTAATTGCATAAATTAAATCTTTTTTAATTAGCAATTAAACTATTTTTTCTCTAAATTTTAAAGGGAATATTCCCATGGAATATTCTTTATCCTTTTTGCACAATTAAAATTTTGTTTTAATTTGTAAATTACCTTTTTCCTCACCTAAAAGGAATATTACCTCTCCTCCAATAAACTCACTTGGCTTCTTGAACAAGCTAAAACTTCAACCTCTTTAGCAAGTTACCTTTGACCTGTGTGAACAGATCAAAAGTGTGTTTGTTTGAGGCAAGTGTAAGCCCTTGATTAACTTTCATCATGCATTCTCATTCGTTGATGAGAATCCATGATCCATGCCTCTCATCCACTTCATCTTGAACCGTTGATTAATATTTTCGATCTCAACCATTCATTCTTCATTTGCTCTTCTATAAATAGATCACTATTTGGAGAAAAATGGATCCATCTTTCAAAGCTAACTTATGTTGTTGAAAACTCATACATCCATATTTTATTGCAAACTTATGCTGTTGAATTCACTCACATACACACTCATCTTTTACTCACTATTTAGCTTGTTTTAGTTCATTTTTGTTGCATAATAGCTTAGAGAATCCATTAATGGCTTCCATGCATCCATCTTAGTTTGTAAATAAATTAGGGTTTTCATCTTTTAGCATAATTTTAGCTTAGATTAGCTTAGAAATTGCATAATTAGATCATTTGTAGCATAAAATCATGGTAACTTAGCTTGCAACATGTTCATTTTAGCATAATCTAGGTTTTCACACATCAATCACAATGGTTTCGTCGATTCTCTTCCATAGAATCGACTGAAATAGGCTCACTAATCATAGGATTGGGAAAGGGTCATCGTTTCACATCAACACGACACCAATTCCACAACAACATAAGTTTTAGATGGATTAGAATAGATGTTTTGAAATCTTTCATGATTTAGTATGTTAGGTTTTGATAAATTGTTTAGTTTCAATTTCATTTGAATGATCTTGTTGAGATTCGAGTATGGGTGGCTCTGTTATGCTTTGATTATTCATAGATCAAGTGTAGTTTGGCCAATATCGATATTTTTGTATCACATTCTGGTGCTAGAAGGAGGGAAAACTGATCATTTAACTATTTTTTAGCTCAAATTCCATGTTCATGTTGTTTTGTAGGTTGCAATGACACTCAAACCATAAACAATGACACTATTTGAATAGCTTTTCCATATAGCGATGCTCAGACAAGAAACAGCAATGCCTATTTAATTTTTTGACGTCAATTTAAATATAGCGACATGTATTTAATTTGAAGATATCGTGAAACACAAACGGCGACCCTCAAACTCACCAGACCAACACTTTCAAATTCCAAACAGTGACACATTTGTTAGTAGTGACGCCCATCAAAATAGTGACACAATCGTGCTCACTGGTCTTGCTACAGAGCGATGCTCGTTTTCACCAGAGTGATGCCCAAATCTCAAACTATGATGCTATTGTGTGCAATGACGCTCAACCAGGGTAAGAAAATTTATGTTTGTTTTTTGACATGTGATTTAATTTCTTTGGTAACTTATCTAATCACTAATGAATGTATGATTTTGTTTTGGTTGTTAGACTAACAGGGTTTTGTAGGGTTTAAAGGCATGGAATGAAAGTGAAGAACTTCTCTTCTATCTTAAAATTCTATAATTGTAATAAGCGTTGGATGCTTTGGGGAGCTATTATAACCCAATTTCATGCCTTTTTACTTTTAGTTTTAGGAAACACACTAGAGTTCAATTGGGTTTAAAATGAACGTTCAAAGTTGGATAAAATTGAACCCTCATATCACATCTTTCAATTGGGTTTAAAATTGAACAAGGCAAACTCATCTTTCAATTGGTGCATAAAATTAACTCATTATTGCTTTGAAGGATAAAATTGACAATTGTTTGTTTTGTTTTGTGATTTTTTCAATGTTGCTAGTGAATGCGTATGCAATTCTCTCATGTCATTTGGCGATCTTGAGAAACAAAAACATTCTCTAACACTTTGCAAAATCATCCACATCTTTCAATTTGGATTTAAAATTGAACAACCATGCTAGTGTGAGAAAAGGAATAGCGTGTGTTCTCTCTTTGTACATGCAAGCAAAGATGATTGAACTACGGATGCACTTACTACTATTCATCTTTAGAGGGCCTATCTTGGTGGGAAAAACTACTCACCCCAAGGGAATGACCCAAGCGGTAACGAGCATAAATCAGGTTTGTGATTGCGATTAAAATCATAATCAATGGGACTTGCAGTACATGATAGCTCTCCCCCAGTATCTTTATGATGTGTAAAGCCCTTATTCTAAGGGTTGGGAGACCTCTCACAAAGAGCTTATCATTACACCACCTAAACTAGATGCCCTTATTACAAACCTTTGTGTAGAAGCCAAAAATCCCTAATATTTTTTTATGATAGGAGGTTGGACCTTTGAAACCATCCCACATACTTGTGGTTCTTAGTAGAGATGAAGAATTTGTCATGGGAGATTCATGAGAACTCAAAGCTTGGCTAACCCATAGAAGTGAGTATCATGGAGGGGAGCCAATGTGGTCAAGCTTCTAATCATCCACTCTGAATAAGCGCAGTTGGAGAAATCCAAGTGAGAATTCAACAAATATAGCTATTTCTATCCTAGGGTTGTGATAATTGTGAGTCAGTTTAACACTTTGCTTGATTTCAAAATGATCCAAAAACAAACATTCACTATCCAAATTTCAAACACTTTGGCTCAAATATGGACTTCTTGAGTTAGCCTTGATATTACTACTTGTCCTAAGGATTTATCCTTAGAGATTTCTAAATATCTTAACATTAATCTCAAACCCATATTTACCAAAGACAAGATAGGAAATTATGACTTTAACCTCATGATTTTCACGAAATAGACATTGTGAAAGTTATGATGTTTTGGACATAAACATCTAGTTTGGAAACACAATCAAAGATAAGTGTTTGTGGTAAAATCAATTCACTTAAGCAAATATAAATTGACAAATGAACCCCACATGACTATTTGGAGACCGATTTCTCCCATTGAACAACCTAATCTTCCAGGTGCTATAATTTAGCCAAACTTTAAACTCATAAATGGTGAACAAACAAATCTCATTAGTAGTTTGAGAACCTTCACTTTTGAAAACAACGAAACAAATACATAGTGGAGAAACACAACAACCATTCTAGACGAAGAAGAGGAACATGCTGATATTGAGGCTAGAAGGCCCCTATTACCACCACCCGCGTGGCAATAAATATCTTCCTTTCTTCCATAAACTTAAACTATTTCCACATGATCTCACGAAAAAATCAGGATTCCTAAGCCAGAGTCTACAGGTCCTCATTTTAGACTTAGGCATCTCACTCCAAAAGCTCTTAAGAAAAACCTTCGAGCAATTCACAAGAATAGAAACATATTGGTAGAAAACTTTTATAGACACGCTTCAAGGTATAGTCCAAAATTGTATGCATTCTTTTGGAGTCAAAATCCTAGTCTTTTTCATGATACTCAACTCCTCTAAATGATTCATCAAACAGTCAAAATCCATAGGGGAAAATCTCCAGCACTCCATTTCAAACATGGAAATTGTAGAACAAGGTATAGTCAAAAGTGGGCATCCATATTTTACCACAACTATTACACTTTGTTGAGAAACTTTTATGCTCGAGCTAGGAGAGCCTGAACAAGTTTAAGCATTCCCCTTCATTTTCTCATTTTCTAGAACTTGAACATTTCATAGGTCTACCATCATTCTCACTACCTTGATCCTTTTTGAAACAAAGGTCCACTTTACTAGATGATCTCACGCAAGGTAAGAATCCCTAAATGAAGGTCAACTAGTCATCACTTTAAACTTAGACATTGTAGTTCAAGAAAAATCAACAACCGCATTAAGGCACTCTACGAAAACAAAAACAAGTTGTTGATAAAATTTTATGAATGCACACTAATAAAATATCCTCACATGTACACATTCTTTATGATCCAAAACCCTCACCTTTTTGAAGATCAGCAACTTTTCTAAATCATTGAGTCTTTAGGATTTGAACATTTTAGAGGTCTAGCATAATTCTCACTACCTTGGTCTTGTCAAAACAAAAGGTTCACTTTAGGTCAACATTGGGTCCAACATTTCACTCACCCCTTCATCAAATTCCATCCTTCATCTCATCTATCTTTGCAAAATTTCAAAAACACCAACACTTTGGGACTTAAACATCAAACCAACTTGCTACCTTGGCTACTTTGTATGTGAAATGTATCCTTTTCCATGCACTTAGTTTAGAATTTGAACTAGTTTATCTTGAAGGTCACAAGTCTACCATAAATATTTATAAGTTCATTAGCATCCTTTATCCCAACATCAAAACATCAAACTCAAGTCAAAAGTGTTGTACCAAAATGATTGCAAATTTCACTTCCTACATCACCTATATTTTCATCCCACATTATCATCATTGCTCCCAAAAGACTTAGAGCATCCATTTTACCTAGGTTTGAGTCAACTAGAGAGTTCAAACATTACAAAACTTAACACAACTCTCCCATAGCTGACACTAAATTTATGGTAAAGATGAGATCACAACACAAGAGAATCATGGAAAAAGAAAAAGTTACATTTACCTCAAGTGATCCAAATCCTTTAGAATTTGATCCTAGAATTCATGTTACACCTTCACAACAACCATCATCTCCTTTAGGACCATATGAAATCAAAGACATCGTGAATAACCCATTTGAGCTCACTAGAGAAGAAATTTTAGAACATCAATCTTTTGAAAGTGTGGCTCCTATTTCCCCAATGTTTGTAGCATAGAGTTTAACATAGGATTTCATAACTCCATCACAATGACTAAGTTAAACTTACATACATAGTCTTGCAACTAGCCTTGCTAAATATTTTGGTCACACCTCACCATTTGAAAGTAGTATATTTGTGGGTACTCTTGAAACTAATCCTCCACCTCCCACCACCGTTTAGACACCTACCTTTGGTGCTCCTCCCATTCCTGAGGATCTAAAATAGCTACACACTCTACTTGAACTTCACTATTCCTCCACCACTTCAAAATTTTAGGGAAACCCTTCTTCATCCACACCTATGAGTACCACAATTATGCCTACCATCACGCAAATTAATATAGAACAAGTATCGCAAAATAGCACACTAGGGCATGTCAATACCATATCACAGAATCAACCCTCAATGCAAATAGGGACAACTTTATCCAACCCTCTGGTGGGTTCATCCATTCCATCTACCATTATCACATCATCCACTATCAATCCACCTCAAAACAATCCCTTAGTTACAAGTTCTATCAATCCTACGAGTACCTTGATCATGAATCCTTTGTTTACATCTTTTGCACAAGGCAATCCTCAAAACATAGGACAAGGGAATCTTTTCAATCAATGGACTCAAGGTCCTAGTGTGTCATTTCCATTGCAAAATTTAACATCCTCTTTTTCAACAACTCCCTTTTCTATGCCAAATCAATCAGGACCTCAAACATACATTCCTCCACCTCATTCTACCATATTGCAAGGAATGTTAAACCAAGGGAACCCTCCACCTTTCACCAACAATCCATTAACCACTCAAAACATCAATATCCCAAATCCTTCACAAATGTCTCAATAGCCACCTAATCCCACATTGCAAGCACATACCTTAGCTATACAACAAACACAAAAAACTTGTCAACAAGTCGTAAAACAACAACAACAATAACAAGCAGCTTTAGCCCAACAATGACAACAAGCACAAAAAGCAGCCTTAGCAACTCAAAAAATAGCCTTAGCACAACAAGCAACAACAAGTGACCATTTATTGCAACAAAATTTCGACAAAGTAGCTTTAGCCTGTCATTAGGTACAATAGCAACAAGCACTAGAAGTAGATTTATTATCAACAACAATATCAAACCCAACAACAAGCCTAATTGGCATAACAGCAACAACAAAGCTCAACAACAAGCCTTACCCCTGGCTCAGTAATATGCTTAACAAAGCAACAAGGTTCCTATTATCGGCCATTATGAATATCATCAATCAAATGCATCCGGACATTGCGTCGCTTTCACCGGAAATGCTCGCGCAGCAGAAGGCGCATCTCAAATGCCACCATATGTTCCTCCCCAATCCACTAATGATCGCATCCTGAATAAACACTCACAAAGTATCTCACAAGAAATGTAGGACCTTCACATGGGAAAGACAAAGAAGCCTCATACACAGAACTTGTGTCCTTACCCATTTGATCAAAACATAGCAATGATACCATTCCCTCCTGGTTTTGAAATCCCCAAGTTTGACAAATATAGAGAGAGAGGAAGTCATGTTGACCATATCAAAGAATTTAATGTCATGTGCGTGGAAGTGGCTTATAATGATTCATATATAATGCACCTCTTCCCTTGAAGTTTAATAGGTGTTTCTATGGATTGGTTCTCTCATTTGCCTCCTGGTATCAAATTTTTTCAAGAAATCACTAACAAATTCATCGATCACTTCTCCTTCAATCTTGACATGGATATTAGTCTAGAAGAGTTGTACACTCTCAAAAAAAATCCAGGAGAAACCTTCACTAATTTCTTACAATGATGGAGACAAAGAGCTAGTAAAAGCAAGTGGCCTCTTCTTGATGAACAACAAGTGGGAATCATTATAGCCAACCTTGATCCAAGTCTATCATTCCACTTGAAAATGCAATGTATCACATCATATGACGAGCTTGGGGCCTTAACATTGAAAGAGCCCTAATCTCACAAGGAAATACTCAAGCTTACAAAGACAACCATCCTTCAACCAGTTCAAATGAGAAACCTTGTTTATGGGCTTAGAAAAAAAATTGTAACAAACGATGGTGTGGTAGACACTAAGGTCATATTAAGTGCTCCTAGACCCAATAACAATCAAGTTGCTAACATCCAACCAACTGTGCAACAAATGGTACCACCTTAGAACAATCAAATCAGTAACACACAACATGCAACCAAAGGAAAACCAGTAATAGGAACAACTATCCCAAATGCAAGTACACATATTATCGGAACCCATCGAGATAATCATGAAGAAACTAGTAGAGTCAAATTTGATAACACTTCCTAACTTTAAAAACTACCAAGAACCACAAGAAAATCCATCCTAGTACAATGAATGTGATCTCTGTGAATTTCATAAAATCAAAGGACATAAAATGGCAAACTGCATGAAACTCTAGAATATCATCCAAGATGTCATAGAGAATGATACCATATTTGTTGAGGTACCAGCCGAAAACTAAGATCTCAAGATATACAAGACCCTTATGCTTGATCATAACAAAGCAACCAACAATGGAAAAGCTAACCTAAGGATTACACCAATGTTCAGCATACATATTCCAATGTAGTTTCCTCCTATGATAGTGTTATCACTGTTGTCACCATCAAAGGAGCTAGTACGAAATGTGGAGTCACCACACAACATGGCAAAATAACCATTCAAGGTAGCTCAATCTAGGACACAACCTACTTTTCCCACATCTAATCCTAGAAAGTACAATCTTGTAGATCAGCTTAAATAGACCCCTACTCAGATATCAATCTTAGAACTCTTGAGGTTATCTCCTGCACATAGGGAAATATAGGAAAAATCCTTGTCTGAGTCATTTGTTCCCAAAAACATTGATACCGATCAGTTTCAAGCTATGGTAGGACATATCACCAACCATCTTCTCACCTTCTCCAAGAAATATTTACCATCACAACCATCTCATAACCGTGCTTTACACCTTGAGGTTATCATTCATAAAAACAAGGTCAAAAGAGTCTTGGTAGATGGAGGTGTTGGTTTGAACATTTGCACCCTGTAGTTGATCAATCATCTAGGCTATTCAGAAGATACTATTGAGAAGACAAAGAGTACCACCATTAGAGCATATGACGACCAAGAATAGGTATCACAAGGAATCATTGCACTTCCAATCCAAGTGGGACCTCTTATTGCAAAAACTACATGCCAAGCACTTGATCTTGATCTTCCATGTAACATACTACTTGGGTGACTTTGGATCCATGCTTTGAAAGTTGTAGCCTCAACCTATCATCAGTGTGTGAATTTTCCTTTTGAAGACATAGAAATCACTATCCATGGAGATCTTGAGCCTTTTTACTATTGCAAGAGTCTTGAGGCCAAGTTTTATAAGATCCCACAAATACCCAAAAATAATGAAGGACCTACACCATCAAGCTCATTTATTGACTCATCATCCCTAGCCTCTACCTCAATATCAAATGTATCTATTGTAGAAAGCATACCTAACATCAAAGCAGCAATCCAAGATGATGGTTGTGGAAGCTACAAAATATTGAAAGAAACCTTTATTTTAGGAGAGTTACTCATTTCTTCTCAAACTCACAGGAAACCAACATCTAACACCAAAGAACTAGAAATAATCAAGATGGCAGCTACTACCTTAACCAAGTGGGGAGACTTGAATCAAGAAGACGTCCATGAGCAAGATATCTCTAAACTCCTCTATCAAGATGAATGACCTATTCATGTTCTTCCTATGGAAGATGACAACAAAGGTCTATAGCTAATGCAAAGTATGGGGTATAACAAGAATGAGAAGCTAGGACATAATGAAAATGGTTTACTAGAACCCATCATTCCTAAGAAATGACTAAAAAATTTCAGCTTAGGTTGTACTACTAGAAAAGTCACACTTATTGGCAAAGGTATTGTTGCTAAATGAGTTGAGGCTTCCTCTTGGTCACTTACATCATGTGATACAACCTTAGATGACTTTCCTCTTGATGTTCCTGACTTATTTGAGAATAACACCCTCTTCATGATAGCCATAACATCCTTTGTCTCAAACAACCAACCAACTAAAATATGCCTAGTATACCCACAACTCATTGACATGGACCAACAAGGATGACTGGTACTAGATTTATTTGAAAATGATGAAGCAATCTTAGAATTCATGGGACTCCGAAACAAATTATCATGGGCAGATCACAAAGCAAGCTTTGACATAGAGCTCAATACAGGGGCATACTATGGGGAGACAATTGAATCCTTTAGTCGCAAAATAAATGAAATGCAATTAACATTTAGATCATTGAGTGAAAACCACCTAGTGGCACTCTCTAGTCCTAAATTAGTAAAAACAAAGGATGTATCCAACCGTGAAAACCTCTCTAAGGCACCCAAGAATGAAGGATTCAATCTCCCCCTTAGTGCCATGCATCCATAAAATTCAGCAGTAGTAGTAGAAAAGGCTACTCCAGCCAATGTGGGAATAGAAGAAGCACCCAAGATCACTTTTTTATGTTGAATCCTTGTTATACAAAGAATAGAAGAACCTTGCAAAATTCCTTAAAGAGAGAATCTTGAGCTAATTTTGCATGGTCATACATAGATATGTCAGGCCTTGATCCAGAAGTGGTTGTACATTACTTAGCAATTTTTCCCGATGCCAAACCAGTCAAGCAGAAATTAAGAGGCACCATTAGATAACATTCTTGGTTAAATAGGAACTACAAAAGCTTCTTGATGTTGGATTCATCTGACTAATAGATTATCCTAAGTGGTTTTCAAACCTGGTACCAGTCTCAAAACCCACTCGGGGCATCAGAATATGCACTAATTTCATAGATCTAAACAAGGCATGTTCGAAGGATGATTTCCCTCTTCCTAACATCAATTTCATTATGGATTTAATAGCTGGGCATGAAATTTTGTCACTCATGGATGGATTTTTAGGCTACAATCAAATCATAATCGCCAAAGAGGATCAACATAAAACTTCTTTTACTTCTCCATGGGGAACCTACTGTTGGAATGTGATGCCATTTGGGTTGAAAAATGCAGGAGCTACCTATCAAAGAGCAATGACCCTCATCTTTCATGACATGATCCACAAAAATGTTGAAGATTATGTGGATGATATTTTGGAAAAATTAAAAAGGAGAAGTGAGCACATACAAGTCCTAGGACCTATTTTTGATAGACTTGAAGAATACAAGGTGTGACTGAACCCAAAAAAGTGTGTTCAGGGTCACATCAGGGAAACTTCTTGGCTTTATTGTTTCACAAAGAGGGATAGAAATCAATCTAGAAATGGTAAAATCCATCCTAGACATGGAACCGCCATAGAAATTGAAATAGATGAGAGGATTACAAGGTTGTAGTCCATCAGAAGGTTCATAGCCCAGCTATCAGATAAGATTCATCCCTTTTCGCATCTTCTTCATAAAGAGATAACCTATAAATGGGATGACAAATATGATAAAGCTTTCCAGTAGATCGAGGATTATCTACTAACACCTTCAGTGCTCTTGCCACCGATACTAAACAAGCCACTGATCTTGTATATCTTAGCAACACCAATAGCACTAGGAGCTCTTTTAGCACAACATGATGAAAACGGAAAGGAAAGAGCCATATACTACATCAGCAAAACCTTGGTGGGCTATTAGATGAACTATTCACTCATTGAGAAAGAATTCCTAGCAATAGTTTTTGCTTCACAAAAGTTCAAGCATTACATGTCACATCAAATCAAGCTCATCACAAAGATTGATCCATTAAAATATATGTTATCCAAAGCAACCCTCACAGGACAAATGGCTAAATGGGTAATGATCTTGACAAAGTTTGACATAGAGTATGTGGAGCACAAGGCAATCAAAGAACAAGTGATTTCAAACCAGCTAGCAAAAGCATCCATCTATGATGAGAACCCTTTAATATCTGAGTTTCCTGATGAATTAGTGTTCCTTAAATATTAATCTCATAGCTCAGTGGAAGATGTACTTTGATGGATCATTCACCCAACATGGATCAGGAGCAGGCATTCTTTTCATCACCCCCAAGGTGATTGCATTCCAAAATCATACAAGCTATCATTCCCATGTACCAATAACATTGTTGAGTTTGAAACCTTGATCACAGGTCTCAGGATAGCAGTTCAATGGAAGATTCAAGAAATGAAATTCTATGGAGACTCACAGCTAGTTATCAACCAAGTCAATGACAGTCCTATCAAACTAAAGATAAAAAGATCACTCCTTACAAGAATATGGTGGAAATCCTCAAGAATCTTTTTATAGACATAACTTTTGAGCAGATTCCTCACATGAACAATAGAGCAACAGATGTCATGGCAACAATCGAATCACTACTAGACATGCCAAACAACATCCTCCAATGTGAATTCTTGGTAGAACAGTTTCTCGTACCCCCTAAATCTGAATTCGTGTGTCATTGTTGGTCATAGATCCCCATTGTACCATTACATCTTTACTTATCTTAATAGAGGAACCCTTCCATCATACATCACTCTAAACCTTAAAAATACCTTTTTTAAAAAGGCATCCTAATTTGTGATCCTAGGTGATAACCTTTATCGTTGAAGCATCGAAGGGACATTACTACAATGTCTTAACCAAGAGGAAGCCTTAACTACCTTAACATAAGTACACGATGGCATATGTGGGTCCCATTCTAGTGGTATGACTTTAGTTAAGAAACTGTTGAGGACATGGTACTATTGGCCAACCATGGAAAAATAAGTTGATCGGTATGTGTAGAAATGCATCCAATGTCAACAGCATGGGGATCTGATTCATGCTCCAACTCAAGATTTGCAACCAATGATCACACCGTGGCCTTTTTCACAGTGGGGACTTGACCTCATAGGAAAAATCACTCCAACCTCATCTAACAGCCGTAAGTTTATTATAACCGCCACTGAGTACTTTACCAAGTGGGTTGAAGCCATTCTTATGACCTACATAACGGGGAAGCATATAGCCAAGTTTATCCTGAACTACCTAATTCGTTGTTATGGTGTACCACAAACCCTCATCTCATACAATGGAACACCATTAGAGAATCAGGATGTGAAAGAGTTGTGCCAAACATTTAATATCCAACACTGATTCTCTACCCCATACTATCCCTAAGGAAATGGCCAAGCAAAGGCAACAAACAAAACTATCCTAAAAATCCTAAAGAAAATAGTTAATGAAGCTGGTCTTGACTGGAAGATCTGCAGCTAAATCCTACTCTTTGGGCTTATCGAGCCAGTATCCGCACACCTATAGGTGCAACCACTTTCTCCCTGGTCTATGGATCAGAAGCCATCTTGCCTATTGAGGTTGAGCTCCCATCATTGTGAGTGTCACTGAAGAATCTGATAAATAAGGAAGAGATATAGAGTGTCTCAACTGGATGAGATAGAATTCTTGGATGAGCGTCTTGACAACCTTAATCACTTGCAAGTATATCAAAACCGGTGAAATGGAGCTATAACAAGAGAATCAAATGTAATGGAGTCATTCCATGGTAGGTGATCTTATCTTAAAGAAAAATTAGAAGAACCTTCCAGATCAAGACAACGGAAAGTTTGAGCCTAAATGGTTGGGTCCTTTGTCATCACGGCAAGCTATGGATCGAGTATACCAATTTTCAACCCTTGAAGGTGAACCTTTGTAGGAGCCAATCAGAGCTTGCATCTCAAAAAAATTATGCTAAACATGAAGGGTGTAGATCAAAAAATACAAAAAAATAAAAAAATGATCAAAATCCAAAAAAATGAGAAAAAGGAATAAAAAAGTAAAGAAAAAATTTGTCCTCTAGTGAAAACCACTTTGGTGGCGCTTTGGGAAAGTACCTTGGTGAAAACCTGGAAAACAGGCACCTTGCGTAAATAAAGCATCTCCATCTATTCTTTGGCTCTTTTGGCCTATCATTCTTTGCACCACCATTCATCCCTCATCTGCATCCTTATCATGGCTGGTCACTGTAAGGTATCATGAACTCTTTAGCACTACTTGGAATATTCCAAAGGTCAGTCTTTCCTACCTTTATCGAAGTAGGCTAAAATATCACACTGGGGGAATTTTGTTATGTGTCACAATCAGGTTCTTATATATCTTGAGGTCCTAGGACATCTTATCAGAAAGTACCAAAAACATTCATAAAATCTTATCCATAAAATCCAAAAAAAATTGCAAAATACTATACAAAAAAAATCCAAAAACATTCAAAAAATTGTAAAGGCTAAAATCCAAAACATCCAGAAAACATCAAAAACCCTAAAAAGGTTGAACATTGAAAATCCAAAAAAAAATGTCTTTTGTCGAACTACGTTGTCTTCGAGCTTGAACATAGGCAAGGTCATCATTGATGTGCCCCGGAGACACCCTAGGTCAGTCCTTTAGCAGTCTATTGTAATTAACTGTCGTCTCTCATCTATTCATATCTTGGTCTTGTAAATGGGTCAATTCAGTCGAACTAAATGGTCTTTGTGTGTATAACATAGGCAAGGCTAATCTTTGATCAGCCCTCGAGGCCCCTAGGATAGATCTTTAGGTTAGGTTCCTGGTCAAAACTTGGAAATTCTCATAAAACCACTAAACATTTGTAAAAGTAAAAAAGCCAAAACATCAAATATCTTGAAAAATCCAAAACATCAAATATTTAGAAAACACAAAAACTATTTGAAAATCGAAAATCCAAACAATAGAAAATGTTCAAAAGACCTAAAAAGCCTCAAAACATTCAGAAAACCCTAAATAGCCACAAAAAATTGAAAATCATAATCATTTGTATAAACTTTCAAAAAAAAAAGACCAAAAATAGCCTCAAAACATTTCAAAATATCAAAAGCATTGAAATATTCCAAAAAATCCAAAACTCATCCATCCCATTTCGCTTTCACCTATAATAAACTTTCACCCATAATAAACAATTGTCACCTTCACCCTTTGGCAAACAAGTAGAAAACAAACATAGCAAGTCATTGTGAACTTAAATGTCAAAATCTCTAGTCTAAATCATAGGTAAATGTGTTGAGTGAAGTTTATAGCTAAGGCTCATTTTAGCATCATCGTCCCAACATCAAACAACCCTCTAATCAACATGTCCTAGGATGTATCCTTCTTGTGATGGACATCAGCATCAAATATCACTTTAGCTAAACTTAAACTAGGCAGGAGCTATAAATAACACTAATTGTTTGTCTTTGATCTTTTTCTTATGATTTATCTTAATGACCCATTCTGAGGACCTCTCGATGATGTCTATCTAAAATGATTTAGAGAGAAAGGAATGGGGCATCGATCATTATCTTTCATTTATTATGCTTGTGGATACTCTTGTAAAATAATCTTGGTGCATCCTTGCTTAGTTGTGTGTAGGAAGGTTGTTTGGAGGAGTATGTTGTTGAATATTGAGTATGCTTTGGTCTTTAATATGTTCTAAGCTTCTAACTTTCATTCCAACAACATTTCTGTATGTCAAGGTGTGAACAAGAACTATCCTATCTGCTTATCGAGTCAAAGTCCATTACAAGTTAGATACAACATCATCTTGGTTATCAATACCTTGATGCATCGTATCTATGTGTTATATCAAACAACAAGGAATGACAGAAAATCCCAATCCCAAAGTGTGAGCATCCCATCCTGCATTTTCATCCTACATTCTGCATTGTCTTGTCACCATCTCTAATAAAGTCTCAATGAATCAAGGACTTGTTGGATCTTTTGAAGTAATCATCATCAGCAACAGTTATTCATTCTTTATTCTTCTATCTTCTCTCTAGGCTAACCTGGTATCATGACAGTCAACAAAAACATCATCAATGCATCCATCCTGCATCCACGAACCATCAGCATACATGCACCTTATAATCACATCATAATAATAGCATAATCGATTACATATCACATCATGCATTATGCATTATCATTTGAGTTGTGATGAATAATATAGATTTTTTATTCTACGCATCTTAAATCATTGCATATCATAATCATTCATTCATATCATATCGTGAAAAGACAATGAAAAATAATATAACATTGCATCCATCCATAGCATGATCATCACATATCACATAGGCATAAAATAAAGTGCATCCATACATGATCATATATAAGCATCCATACTTCATCCATACATAAAATAAAGTAAACACATCATATCATGACATACATAAAATAAAGTAAACACATCATATGATGAATCATTTGTATCCATATCATATATATATCAAAAAATGTGTCATGGTACAAAATCTGAATCAATGTATGTACATCGATGATAAGTACAATATCCACAAGGCTATCAAAAAGGAGCCCATGAATGTATATCAGTATAAAGAATGGGGAAAAATCAAAAAGTGTTTGTATATCAAAAGGCTAGTCCTGGTGGCTGCTACCCTCTCTAGCCTATCACTCAGGCTAATCCTCTATATGAGGATGTGCATCACTGCGTTGTGAAATGACAAAAATCCGTTGGAACATCCAAGTGATAGTGTTGTCTGTAATACACAACCTTTGTGACAACCTCTCTATACAACCGTGTTGACACCATCTAACCATGGGTGGCTGCCACCATAACCTCGATCTGTTGCTGCCTCACCACCTCCTAGTCTCTCTCTCCAGTGATAGCCTTTACTCTTTGCAATGTTGCACCTTTCTCGATTGTCACCATGATCACCTGCTATCAAGCCTAGTATCGCTTAGCAGTAAAAGCCAAAACCTACTGGCGGGCCTACTCACCTATAAAAGCCTACACCTACTGATGCAACTATTGAATCTGTGCATCTCATGCATCTAGTGGTGGTGGTGCTAGTACTGGCTACTATTGAACTATTGGAGGTTGCTGAGGAGGTTTTTTTTGTACAACCAGAATAGCCCATGAAACCTGTCCATCATGGCCATCCTAGTCGCCTTGTCCTCTGCCCCTAGCACCTCTACCTCACAACCTCCCTCTAGGAGGAGTACCTATTGGATCTGTAAGTCATTGCAGAGGGATGAACCATGCATCATATGTTAGAGTGGTCTAAGCTATGGGTTGACCCTAATCATATGCCCAAGGTTGGGAAACCAACTATTGGAAGCTATCAATGACCTCTAGAGCCAAAATCGGCGGTCCCCATGTGGGAACCTCTCTAGCCAATCTAGCAAAAATGGCTCTATAAGCATCATCAAGCCTATCCTAAACATCACCAAACTATCTAGCCACATTGTCAAGAACGTACCGCTCAATCATGGTGTGCTCTCAACCCTGCATATAACGGGTCTATCTAGTGAAGTAAATCTATTGAATATCATCGAACCATGGTGGCATCTGAAGCCATGGGTGCCAATGAAAAATAGTCATATCATTAATCACCTATCTCTAGTATGGGAGCCCAATCTATCCAATGTGCCTGAGTGTGATGGCACCTCGATATCTCCATACAACAGGATCATTTGGCTCCATTTTTTCCATATGTATAATGGGTTGAAGAACGATAATATGCTCCCATGCCCAAATATGAAGAAGAGTAACACCTACACCAAGGGCTCTCCCATCATAGTAAACAAAATCATGCAAATCATGATATAGGGAGGCCAGCATCATGGGCCCCCACACAAAAAGAGTCCTCCTATACAACATTTGCTACCACGCCAAACCCCATCCTGGACCAAAAAATCTGCCACATCTGTCTAGAGTCACCAAACCTGAAATGATGGCCACAATGATCAATCCAAATGTCGGAACATGACCTCTATATGTATCTAAATCAATCTATGATGTGACCAATGTGATCTGGTCCATCTCCATCACCTCTATGGTGTAGGAGCACCTTGTTGCATTCAACCTTCCATGAGGACATATTGTATAATTTCATTAAATTAAGTTTTTTAATGTTGTAATAAAGTTTAATGAGCCATTTTATATATGTTTGAAGTCATTTGGAGTCATTGATGAAGGTTTGGTGTCATTTAGTTGAAAAATGAAAACATTGTCAAAAGTTGTCAAATGTTGTCATAACAACTCTTCTTGTTAAATGACTTAGGTTGGTTGGGAGCATAACTTGATTGTACAAGCATAAAAATGGGCCTCCAAGTCGAATTGGGGGTTGGAATGTAGATTGAACAAGAATTTATGAATGAAGAGATAAATTTTTCTGTAAATTTCCAATGTTTTGCCCTATTCTTTTACATGTTATGGCTTTGTATGAAGGTTTAAAGATATGAAATTGATTTTTATTGATAGAGGAATGAACTATATTTCATTTTCAATTGGTTTGGTGTTTTTTTCTTGAGTTTGGAGAAAGCTATGATCATTTTACCATTGGCAGCCCTATGGGATTATTTTCTCTGAAAGTTGCAAGATGTTGTAGAGAATGGTATAGATTGTATAGATCAAATAAAGACCTCATACCTATTTTAAATTTTATATATGTGAATATAGTTTCATTTTCACTTTTACTGATCAAATTTCATGGGGTTTTGAGTGATTTATGACGTTTTTGGTGAAGACTGCTCAATTCTAAAACTAGGGTTTCCAGCAAATAAGAAAAATTCATATATTTTTATTCCACCATCAAAAAGTGATAAAAATTGGTGAAAAGTTTTTTTTTTACATGTTCTAAAAAACCTTTAAAGGAAAAATATTTATTTATTCATTTGCATGAGTTATGGTAGATTGTGTGTTTCATTTTGGTGGAGAGTGGTAAAAGAAACATGGTTTTCTTGATGTTTGAACAAAGCTATGCATAGTTTGTTTATGGTTGGCCTTAAATCATTGTTGTCTGATCTTGGATGGTTGTAATGAATTTTTGGGATGAATCTAAGCATGTTGAAATCATTTACCAAGTCTGATAGAGATTGGAATCTATTTGTGTAAGTTGGAACCCATGTTGCTCAAGGTTAAAGGATTGAGATTGCCTCAAGAATGAAGAATTTCAATTGTGTACTTGATTATTTCCAAGAAAATAGAAATTTGATGGTATGAACCCTCTTGCTCTACATCAAATTGGTATCAGAGCCTAGCAAAAGGTCTAGGTTAGTGTTGGGTTTTGGTTTTGTGTTGTGGTTGTGTGCAGGTTAAGAAGAACCTGATTGCTGCCAAGGAAAGGCAAAGAAAATTTGAATAGAAGCAAGGAGAGACTTGCTTGTGAAGATGGATTTGGTGAGAAGATTGGGAAGACATTTGCTAGAAGAGGAAGAGAGTAAAAAAAATAAACAAGAGGAAAAAGAGAGGAAGAGAAAAGAGAAAGAGATGAGGCAAAAGGAGTTTGATCAAGAAATCAAAGAGTTGGAGGAAAGGATAGAACAGTTGCTCAAAAGAGTCAAAAGTTGGCACTTGACCATGAAAAATAAAGTTGAATGTCCCATTAAAAATATTATTCAAAGAAGAAAAAGACAAGAAAGGATGGCAGCAAATGAGACAAAGGTAAAGTTTTTTAAGCAAAGTAAGTTACAAGTTGAGATGCATGATATTCCAATTTTGTTTGAAGATGAACAAACTTCTTTGTTGGTTGATGAACATGTTGATGTTGAGAATAATGATATGGTTGTTGTTGATACTCAAGTGGTTGATGAAATTGTTTTTGATGAACAAGTAGAGAAGGTTGTTGAGGTTGTTGATAAGGTTGGTACTGATCCTCAAGATGTTGTTGATAATAAGGTTGATAATGACAATGTTGCAGATTTGTTTGCTAATGAGATATATGCATATTTTCAAGGATATGATGCAGGTTATATATGGTACTCTGATGATGAGAGTGAAGGTATAAATGATGTTTCTGAGGTATATGCAAAGGAAATGGACCTTTGGGACATGAAGACAACAAATGTAGTAGAAGATTCAATGGTAAAGGTAGAAGAAGATGATGGAGTGATGTCTAAAACTGATAAAGAAGAGGACAAAGGTGGAATGGATTTGCTACTGAGGTATGAGAATGAAATGTTTACTTCATTGTTTTATGATGAGACTAATGGCATTTTCAGTTTTCTCCATGTAGAAGTTTGTTGTTATCTTGAGACAACAGAAATAGAGACATTATGGTTGTAGGAAAATCATGGTGCAGGGATTGTGGATGAGTTTGAACATGTACATGATGGGAAGATGGAAAGAAGATACCTTCTTCCTATTGTGTTTGTAATTTCAAGGAAGACAAAACCATGGGTTAAGATGAAGATACAATTTTTTTGTGATTACTGGTGATAGTGAAGATTCATTTCTATTTGCAAGTCCTTTACCCTTTGCTCTCTCAAGAGACATGAGTTTTTTCTTCAAGGGGAGAATGGTGCAGGAGCACCTTATTGCATTCAACCCTCCATGAGGCCATATTGTATAAATTCATTAAATTAGGCATTTTAATGTTGTAATAAGGTTGAATGAGCCATTTTATATATGTTTGAAGTCATTTGGAGTCATTGATGAAGGTTTGGTGTCATTTAGTTGAAAAATGAAAACATTGTCAAAAGTTGTCAAATGTTGTCATAACAACTCTTCTTGTTAAATGACAACTTTTTAGAAGTTTGTTAAAAGTTGTTAAATGGTAGTTTTAGGTTGGTTGGGGGCATAACTTGATTGTACAAGCATAAAAATGGGCCTCCAAGTCGAATTGGGGGTTGGAATGTAGATTGGAACAAGAATTTATGAATGAAGAGATGAATTTTTCTACAAATTTCCAATGTTCTGCCCTGTTCTTTTACATGGTACGGATTTGTATGAAGGTTTACAGATCTGAAATTTATTTTATTGATAGAGGAATGAACTATATTTCATTTTCAATTGGTTTGGTGTTTTTTCCTTGAATTTGGAGAAAGTTATGATCATTTTACCATTGGCAGCCCTATGGGATTATTTTCTCTGAAAGTTGCAAGATGTTGAAGAAAATGGTATTGATTGTACAGATCAAATAAATACCTCATACCTATTTTAAATGTTATATATGTGAATCTAGTTTCATTTTCACTTGGTTTGATCAAATTTCATGGGGTTTTGAGTGATTTATGACGTTTTTGGTGAAGACTGCTCAATTCTGAAACTAGGGTTTCCAGAAGATAAGAAAAATTCATATCTTTTTATTCCACCATCAAAAAGTGATAAAAATTGGTGAAAGTTTCTATTTTTACATGTTCTAAAAACCCTTTAAAGGAAAAAAATTAATTTATTCATTTGCATGAGTTATGGTAAATTGTGTGTTTCATTTTGGTGGAGAGTGGTAAAAGTAACATGGTTTTCTTGATGTTTGAACAAAGCTATGCATAGTTTGTTTATGGTTGGCATTAAATCATTGTTGTTTGATATTTGGATGGTTGTAATTATTTTTTGGGATGAATCTAAGCATGTTGAAATCATTTACCAAGTCTGATAGAGATTGGAATCCATTTGTGTAAGTTGGAACCCATGTTGCTCAAGGTTAAAGGATTGAGATTGCCTCAAGAATGAAGAATTTCAGTTGTGTACTTGATTATTTCCAAGAATATAGAAAGTTGATGGTATGAACCCTCTTGCTCTGCATCACTCTAGACAGGCATCAAATCTAGCATCGGGGTCTTAATCACACAGTCTCCATGGATAGGCAGACGCAATATCAGCCACACGTCCTCCAAAGTAATTGTCGCCTCCCCCATTAGAAGGTGGAAGGATGAGGTCTCGCTATGCCATCTCTCACACAGAGTTGTCATCATCGCTAAATGGGTCCTAATAACAGGTGCATATATGCAATGTACCACAATCCAATCTCTCCCAAGTGATCCTAGTGCAACTCTGAAAGATCACCTAATCTCTCTAGTACTATCGGCCTGTGCTCCCTCAACATCAATGGTGGGAAGACCTCTTGCACCCATGAAGTGCACAGCATCAGGAAATCATCAAAATTTGAAGCTATTTGGAATTTTCAGCTCATAAATCACAATAGCGTCATTATTTTCATATTTTAAATAGTGACACCTGATGCATTTCAAATTGGAAAATGCGTCGCCAGACAAGTTGGCGTCTCGATTTATCTTCTGGCATGACCTAATCCTAACTTTTAAATCGGCAAGTGTGTCACCAAATAAGCTCGCGAAGCCATTTAAAATTTGAATCCCTAATTCTAAATCTAAAGAAGCATCGCCATATACATGTGCGTCCCTATATATCATTTGGGTGTCACTGATTTAAAAGTTTGGGTGTTGCTATATAGCGATGTTGCCAAAATTTAAATTCTAATGCCTAATAAATGCATCAAAATTTCAAATCAAGTTTCAAATCACATACTAGTGGTCTTACAGGTCTAGAAGTCGTTAGAACTCACAAACTCAATCAAAGATGTTTCAGGGAAGCTCACAGTGTGCCATTTCATCGAAGGGTCGGAGCTCAAATCGCAAGAATTCCTTAAATGTGAATGCACAAATGAATTGAAAATGACCCCTCTTGGCCTATTTAAGCTAGAAAATTAGGGTTTTTTTTCCCTAATTTAACCTTAATAATGGGGTTTATTATCCTTTTCACCAATTTTTCCAATCTAGACCTAATTCTGCATCATTTTTTGCATTTTTTGCATTATTCTTACATCCCAAAACCTTTCTAGACCCTAAGGGCAACTTTTAAACCTTTATCAAGAAATCAACCCAAAATTCAAAATTTCAACCCAATTTCTCGAGGGGGCATGGAGTCAGCTTTATCCTTCTGTTGGAGCATTTAAAAAATTAGAATTTTTTTTTTTTGATTTGGGAAGCATTTTTTAATCCGAAAAGCATTGTTCTTTTGAACTAAAGCGGCGGTACCTCGCTTCAAAGAGGGCAAAATGTAGACACTAAAAAAATGTCCTAATCGATATCAAACATTTGAAACAGATTTACTAACATCATTTCCTCGTAATACATCCTCTTTTTAGAATTAATTTAATTAGCCTAGCTAATTAATTAATTGCATCATTTTCATCTATTGGCCTAATTAGTTAAATTAGGTTGAATTCATCTCATTAAATTAAATAAATCAAAATATTTAATTTAATCTCTAAATCATCTTATTTAATTAAAATAACCTAAGTTATTAAATTAAATATCATTTCACCCTCCCCTATTTATTAAATCATCTGAATTAAAAATATCTCTTAATTCTTCTAATTCCCTAATTGCATAAATTAAATCTTGTTTAACTAGCAATTAAACTAATTTTCCTCTAATTAAAGGGAATATTCTTTATCCTTTTTGCACAATTAAAAAAAAAAAATTTGTAAATTACCTTTTTCCTCACCTGAAAGAAATATTCTAAGGAATATTCCCTTTCCTCCAATCAACTCACTTGGCTTCTTGAACAAGCTAAACCTTCAACCTCTTTAGCAAGTTACCTTTGACCTATTTGAGCAGGTCAAAAGTGTGTTTGTTTGAGGCAAGTGTGAGCCCTTGATTAACTTTCATCATGCATTCTTATTTGTTGATGAGAATCCATGATCCATGCCTCTCCTCCCCTTCTTCTTGAATTGTTGATTAAGATTTTTGATCTCAACCATTCATTCCTCATTTGCTCTCCTATAAATTGATCACTATTTGGAGACAAATGGATCCATCTTTCAAAGAAAACTTATGTTTTTGAAACTCATACACCCATCTTTTATTGCAAGCTTATGTTGTTGAATTCACTAACATGCACACTCATCTTTTACTCACTATTTAGCTTGTTTTAGTTCATTTTCATTGCATAATAGCTTAGAGCATCCATTAATGGCTTCCATGCATCCATCTTAGTTTGTAAATAAATTGGGGTTTTCATCTTTTAGCATAATTTTAGCTTAGATTAGCTTAGCAATTGCATAATTAGATAATTTGTAGCATAAACTCATGGTAACTTAGCTTGCATCATGTTCATTTTAGCATAATCTAGGTTTTCACACATCAATCGCAATGCCCTCATTGATTCTCTTCCATAAAATTGATTGAAACAGGCTCACTAATCACAGGATTGGGAAAGGGTCATCGTTTCACATCAACACAACACCAATTCCACAATGAGATAAGTTTTAGATGGATTAGAATAGATGTTTTGAAAGCTTTCATGATTTAGTATGTTAGGTTTTGATAAAATGTTTAGTTTCAATTTCATTTGAATGATCTTGTTGAGATTCAAGTATGGGTGGCTCCGTTATGCTTCAATTCTTCATAGATCAAGCATAATTTGACAATTCCAGTATTTTTGCATCACAATTACTTTTCATTTATATTAATATTTATGGGTGGTTTCATACTACCTTCAATTGTTGTCACTAGATATCTATACTTACATTTGCTAATTTAAGATATTTTTCATGATTTTATTAAGAAAGAAAGAACTTTAAAAATATAATAATATCAATATTGACAATTTTTCCAAAGGTATTTTAGACACAATAAATATATAACTTATGAAGCACACATCTATAATTTTCTCTTCTCTTTCTTTGGAAATAAAATAAAATTATATTAACGAAATATAGTCTACGTTTGATTAAAATATTGAGATTTCTAGATAGCCATATAGCAATATGTAAAGTTAGAAGAATAAAAATTCAAGGTGATTTCTCAAAATAACATCAACCCCACAAAACATAAAAATCCATGGAACAAACCAAACTCACACTCTTGAAGGGCTTAAGAAAAAACTAAGTCCAATCATTATAAATAAGATAAAGAACTTTCTTGGATTTATCCAAAGGCAAGGCCCATCAATCTATGACATTATACTTACAATATTATCATAGGCCCATTTGGTAAAATAATCGATGAGCATATTGAATTCCCTAATGATATAGATAAAGGAAATAAAATCAAAATGAGCAATGAAATTAAGAATCTTATTGAAAAGAGAAGCCAACTTCCATAAAGAATCATTAGAATTCCCTTTTATTCAAATGAAAAACCAAGATCATTGAATTTTTCTAGCCAATAACTTTCTTCCAACCTTACTCATAGTATTTTACAAATTTTAAAAGAATTACAAGTGTCTCAATTTGACTATTAGTGCACCATCCATTGAAGTAGAGAAATATAAGTGAGCCAAATCTTAACTATCATGACCAATTCCTCCAATCCACATAGAACCTATGTTAGCCCTTGAAAATATATGAGTATTAATCTAGAAGAAACCAAGAGGTGGAAGATTTCACTTACCAAATATTTTTGCCTTCTTTGTACTCTTCAAATTTGATCCATATCAAATTTGTGAAGCATTAGAAGGGGAAAATCTCTAGAAGCCATTAAATATCATAGTGAAATGGGGAAAGAGCTTCTTCAAGGGATCACTCTACCTCAATAGTTTCCTTGATCAAATTCTCCATCTTCTACCATACTTTAATGATAAGAGCCTTATGATATTATAATTTTTTGTGATTCTCCTCCAACCAAATTTTTAAATAATAAAAACTAGACAAATATCCTAGTCAACAAAAAACAAATTGATGTAGGAGGATGACCCACACTTCTCCAAAAATAAAGTAAATAACTAAAATGAATGATATGTCCAAACTCCATGTTTTCCGCAATAAGTTGTAGATGTCTAGCCAAAATGGACATTGAAAGAAAAATGAGCAATATTTTCTTCACTAATATGATAGAAAACACATTTAGAAGGACCTAGAAATCTTTGATTTTCAATATTTTCCCAAGTGAAGTATTTTGTTTAACTCAATAACTAGAAAAAAATATTACACTTTGGACAAACTAGATTTATTCCATATTTTTTGCACCATGAAAAATATCTATTATGACCTTTCATTCTTTCCTAATACTAAATACCAACATCAATTGAACTAGCTATATTATATTCATTTTCCCAAGCAAGCACATTCTATTCCTCTAAATAAAAATAAGGCTGATAAAAAATAAATAAATAAACAAGAGTATCTCAAGCTTAAGATGATCCTCCTCTAGGCCATTTTTTGGGTATTTCCAACGATGTATCCAAGATTTTTCCACGTGAATAGAGTTATTAAACTCCACAACTCTAGAGCACTCTAGTAATTGAAAAGTTTCCAAGGGTTTGAGATGGGGAAAGCTAAGATGAGAGAAGTGCTAATAGCTTTGGGAAGTAGGGAAACAATATATTTTTAAAAAAATTCTTATAAAAAAATTACACATCTACAAGGCCACACAGGGAGACAAAATACTATTTTTTCATAAATCTTTGTATTTATATGTTGCTCACACATTAGATCCATTCATCCATTTTTTGTACAATTATTCATTTCTTTGCTTATAATTATATTTGTTGGAAACAATCCCAACTACCTATCATAAATCGAGCTTTGTATTTAATCATTTCTCTCCCTCACTATACTCTATTCTCTCAACAAACTAAATACATTTTTCAGATATTCCACACACCACTAGTCTGCATTGAGATAGTTTTAAATATGAAGATATTTCATAATCTTTTGTCTAATATTTTCCCATGCTACAACATTAATTGTAATTGAATATTTTTTTGCCTCCTTTTTTTTGGGCCCATACATAGACTTTAATCAATCCTTTATTTTGATATGTATGTATTGAGAAAGAAAGAGAAGATAGTTTTGGCTATAGTAACAACTCTTAACGTGAGCAATAGCTCTACTATAGTAGTTGATTTCAAATAGCATAAGAATAGTAGAATATATATATATAATTTTTTTGAGAATGAAGTTTGTAAAGCTTTAAAATATTTGAAATACAAATACTATTGCAGCTTATCTAGATATTTTCTATTTTTATTTCTTTAGTGCTTTATTTCTCTCCCCTTCCTCTTCCCTTCACTTGGTATCAGAGAACGTATATCAAAACAGGTTATTATCAGAGGTTATAAGAGTTGAAAGTTATCAAAGCTAAAGGATTGTCTAGCATAAAGTTATCGTAGTCAACAATGGTGGAAAGCACAAGCTTAACAAACACACAAATTCAACAATTTAATGGGAAGAACTATGATTATTGGGTAATCACCATGAAAGATTTGATGACAAATAAATAGGTTCAATACCGATTGTTGGGAAATTCAATCTCTATCAAAAAATGACTTTAATGGATGAGATTCAAGGCTTGGACTACATCAACATGAAAATATGAAACACATGTAAATCTGAAAAATTAAGTTGCCTTACTATGGAAAAACCATGGTTAGATCCATCTTCTTTATGAAGCAAAAAAAAGCCAACATATCATGCTTATAACCACTACCTTATGTGAACTTATAACAAAAATAAATAAAGAATATCATCACCATAAGATAGAAGAAAAAAAGATCAAATCAGCAACACAAGAGCACCACATGACATAAGATTTACGTGGATAAACCCTTGTGGGAAAAAACTCCACCAAGAAGAGAGGTCAAGTATGTATTATCATCAAATAAATGAGATTACAATGCAAACACTTCCATTCTCCTCTATTCCTCCAACATGGAAGAACATGCATGCTTATGAAAAACCTCTTTATGCCTCAACATATCCTCGTTCCTATAGAGGAACACTACATTGAACTATTCCTCTCTAATTCTACATGGACAAGAAGATGAATTTATAGACTTGTAAAGGCATCTAATGCACCAAAAAAATTGCCCCAAGATGAACCTTTATTTCAAACATATCCAAACTTTGGATTACCTCCTCAACATTCCAAAAGACGTCAGTTTTGGCTCCAATACTTTCCCTCCAATTTGGGTGCCCAAACATGGGAGATAAACATTACATTCAATGTATTAAATGATGGAAAACCAAGAGACACGTTTTTCCCCTTTCCAAGCACCCACTTGGAGAATCCCAACTGTCACTCAATTATCATTTTATTTTATCTTTTATTATCTCATTTTAAGCATCCATATACATGGCAAAAACACTATTGAATATTTGTGTGCACAACCCATCTTTACCATTGCTAATGGACCCATCACCCCTTATGAGTATATTATAAATAATGGTGAGAATTAATATTATAAAATATTTTCCCAATTCACTCCAAGTGCATAGAGACAATTTCCAAGGATGTTGGAACCATGACATATGACATAGAATTTACAATGTGAATGGCATCTTAATCCTAACATTCTCCCACTTGACATCAACATTGTAAATACACCCGTAGGAATCACAAACAAGAAAAAAGCATCCCTTATCCAAACATTTACCATTTGAATCTTCGCAATGCCCTTATACTCCAACAAGATACCTACAAAAGCAACCGTGATAACCAACACAAAGAAAGAAACTCTTTACATCATCCAACATGCCACCTATGGAATAAAAAGGAACATTCCAAGGTGAAACATAGCAACTATCATTGAAACCTACACCAATATTTACATGGACAAAAGCATCAAATTCCAATGATAACAAAGGCTCTAAGTAGTTATCGTACTCATACCACCTGTAATAGCAACAACAAAAAATTGCAACTCATCCAAGCTAACCATACCTCAAACCAGGGTATACCAAACATAGACTAGAACTTCATGCTATCAACATACCAACACAAAAAACTACAATCAAGTCTTTGCATATCCATCCTCCAATATCAATGCAACATACTAATGAACAAATGACCACAGAAAAATCCAACTAACATGTCTACATGAGCAATAAAATAATCTTGTGGATATAGACAATCCACATCTAAGTCATCCCACTACAAGAAAGAGGGTAGCTAATCCACAACTTACATAATTCATAGATCCAAGTCCAATGAAACATGCAAAATCATCATCACATTAGTAACCAAAAAACCAAGATATCAAAGAGGATAACTAAACATATATCTAAAAACTTGCACTACTTGAGTAATGTCAAATCTGAAAATAGATCAAGGCATATCAAGTCTATCTATAGTATTTCACATAGAGGAAGTGTCCAACTCCTCTATTACATAGTGTGAAGGAAACATACAATGATATGTAAATCTGCAAAAACAAATATGTTGTAATACCTCTCTCACCATGAGTCTCCATAATTCTCCTAAGTTCTTCACACTCAACCATGTAAAACCAAACATCTAGGAAGAAAACCATGACTAAAGAGAGCACCTACAAATCAAACCATATCTTTGTTCCACACTAATATGTACCAAGTTGTGTAAAGTAAGATCTCCTTCACCATTCCCAAACTGAAAGGATGTCAATTTCTAACATTCAAATCAAATGAAAACATGGCAACATTACAAGTAAACCTCTCATAACGAAGGTAGATCCCACAACAAAGGGAATATTCCCAAAGCCACAAACCATTTCATGTACCTCTCCAAATAAATTCTCAAAACTAAATCCATAGCTCTAGACCAAAATAAGGAGAGCAACGAAAATCCATATAACCATGCATCTTCTTCTTAACAAGTCTTCAAAATGTTTATATCCAAGACTAACTCATATGAGAAGAAAAGATACAAAATAAAGAGTGCATTTGATATTCAAGTGGGAAATACCTCTCAAATCATTCACCTACCAAGCAGATCAAGAGTGGGGTACAAAATTTCTTATGTATGCAACACCAAGAAGTGGTAACCTTCTCTCCAGGTCCATAATGGATTCACATCCATAACTAGGTATAGGCTCCTCAAACTTCCTACCAAAATCCTCATCAAAGAGTAACCATCTCAACATACAATCCCACGATTAAGAGATCTCTTAGCCTCACACAAATCTCTCTAGTCTCTGAGAGAATCTACCAATCAATCCTTGCCAACTTCAAATACAACCCTGCACAATCATGAAGCTCCAAGAAAATGATTAATACTCAAAACCAAAGAGAAAAAATAATACCATTGTCAAAATTAATAAGACCATTGTCAAAATTCCAACTATAGAATTAGGAACATATCATGACATCATGATCTAACATCACCTCCTTGGAGATCACATGAAATAACCATCCATCATGAAAATGATGAATCAACATCACTACCAAAGCTCCAACTAAAGTATGTAACCAAGATCTCCAAGCATCATGATAACCATCTCTAACTGAAGATCCTCTAAGGCCCCAACACAATCAAATAACTCAAAACCATGAGCTCCCAAAAGGTAAAATACAACTTCCACAATCACCAAACCAAGAATATACAACTTCTATATATCCTTTGTCAATAGAACCAAAGATGTGATTAAACTCTCACTACAATTTGAAAGAAAATTCCAAGAGCTCCTCCTGACACCTAAATTCATTGAAAAAGACCATCCATCTTCTAATCAAATACTATCCATGCCTCACTACACACTACAACAACAACTTAGAACCAAAATCTTGAAATAAATAAGATAGAACACAGTATGAATCTCCCACTGAAGGTGATACCAAGTTATACATGGAATCATGACCAATATCATTAACAAAACTCTACTAAAAGGGAACAAAGCTTCTCACACACCATAAAAAATTGCAAAATATTCAAATGAACAACTATATCAGGTACTCCCAATAACCATCTCAGGAAACATACAATGATTATGTAAACCTAAAAAAAAAAAATGTTGTAATACCTCTCTCACCACGAATCTTCATAGCTCTCCTAAGTTCTTCACACTCAACCATGTGAAACCAAACATCTAGGAAGAAAACCATGACTAAAGAGAGCACCTACAAATCAAACCATATCTTTGTTCCACACTAATATGTACCGAGTTGTGTAAATTAAGATCTCCTTCACCATTCCCAAACTGAAAGGATGTCAACTTCTAACATTCAAATCAAATGAAAATATGGCAACATTACATGTAAACCTCTCATAACAAAGGTAGATCAAACCAACCAATCATTCCCACAACAAAGGGTATATTCCCAAAGTGACAAACCATTTCATGTACCTCTCAAAATAGATTCTCAAAACTAAATCCATAGCTCAAGACCAAAACAAGGAGAACAACAAAAATCCATATAACCATGCATCTTCTTAACAAGTCTTCAGAATGTTTATATTCAAGACTAACTCATATGATAACACAAGATACAAAACAAAGAGTGCATCTGATATTCATGTGGGAAATACCTCTCAGATCATTCACCTACCGAGTAGATCAAGAGTGGGATACAAGATTTTCTTATGTACGCAACACCAAGAAATGGAAATCTTCTCTCCAGGTCCATAATGGATTCAGATCCATAACTAAGTATAGGATCCTCAAAATTCCTACTAAAATCCTCATCAAATAGTAACCATCTCAACATACAATCCCACAATTAAGAGATCTCTTAGCCTCACACAAATCTCTCTAGTCTCTAAGAGTATCTACCAATCAAGCCTTGCCAACTTCAAATGTAACCCTACACAATCATGAAGCTCCAATAAAATGATTAATACTCAAAACCAAAGAGAAAAAATAAGACCATTGTCAAAATTCCAACTATAGAATTAGGAACATATCATGACATCATGATCTAATATCGCCTCCTAGGAGATCATATGAAATAATCATCCATCATGAAAATGATGAATCAACATCACTACCAAATCTCCAACTAAAGTATGTAACCAATCTCTCCAAGCATCATGATAACCATCTCCTAATTGAATATCCTATATGGCCCCAACACAATCAAAGAACTCAAAACCATGAGCTCCCAAAAGGTAAAGTACAACCACAATCTCCAAACCAAGAATATACAACTTATATACATCCTTTGTCAATAGAACCAAAGATGTGATTAAACTCTCACTACAATTTGAAATCATAATCCAAGAGCTCCTCATGACACCCAAATTCATTGCAAAATACCATCCATCTTCTAATCAAATACTATCCATGCCTCACTACACACTACAACAACTTAGAACCAAAATCTTGAAATAAATAAGATAGAACACATTATGTAACTATATGAAGCTCCCACTTAAGGTGATACCAAGTCATACATGGAATCGTGACCAATATCATTATCAAAACTCTACTAAAATGGAACAATGCTTCTCACACACCATAAAAAACTGCTAAATATTTAAATGAACAACTATATCAGGTACTCCCAATAACCATCTCACACTGCAATAAGCATACCAATGTAATAATGTTGACCAAGAATATGACCTACCAACTAGAATCCACATCAAATAATTCTAAAATATCTACACATACAAAACATCTCAATGAAGAAATACATAATTAGTGCTTCAACCTCAAATAACTAAAAATTTAGATTCAACCTCACATTAGTATCATGTAAAACATAGATAATTAAGTATAACATGCAAATTTCCAAGACTCAAACACCAAAATCAATGTTAGATCTTATTTTCCAAAAAAAACCACATAGGAGTAACTATAGATCAATAATAGCCCTCTACTATGTCATACAATCATGGAACTATCTTCATCCAAAACACCTTGAATACAATATCATCACATATCTACATACCACATATTTTAGTTAACATGTAAAATATGCAAAACCATCTCTATAAATCTGAAATTCATTTAGACATCTAGACATTCACATCAAAACATGTCATTTGAATAATTGAATAAGCATAAATCTACAAACCCACAACTGAAAACAAGTGTAAATTGTAACCCAAATAGGAAAAAGCAAGTTGTCCGGGATCTTATAATATATGAAACATATCAACACTACAAATCAAAAAGAGGTTAGTGGCTTATCTTCCATTTTGTTCATGTAACCAAGGGCTAAAACCATGAAGCCTACATAACCATTCCATTTTGTAGTCCAAATTGAGTGTTTCTCCATGTAACTAGGATGTCTCTACCCATCCAATATGAACACCTTCTCGCTACACATGACCAAAAGGGAATGGAACAAAATCACCAAACAAGAGGATACAACCATATTTTCAAAGAAAATATCCAAGTTACGAAAACATAACCAACTCCATAAAGATACATAATCATGGGCTTCCAATTCCAAACTAGATCACATTGGCAATCCATGGTTTCGAGTTTCACAAATCTTCAAGACAAAGTTAACTCAATAAAATTCATTTCTACCCCATAATCCTTCCAACAACCTTCAATTCATTCTAACAAATTCCCAAAATATTTCTAAGCTATGAAATCAGAAAAAAGGAATACCCAAAACCTAAACCTTCAACTTAGACACCAAATGATGAGAAATAAACAAGTTCAATACCAATCATTGGGAAATTCAATCTCTATCCAAAAATGACTTTAATGGATGAGACTTAAGGCTTGAACTAAAACAACATGAAAATTTAAAACTCATATGCAAATATGAAAATTAAGTTTCCTAATATGGAAAAATAGTGATTAGATCTATCTTCTTTATGATGCCAAAAAACAACCAACATATCATGCTTATAACCACTACCTTATGTGAACTTATAAAAGCAATAAATAAATAATATAATTACCATAAGATAACAGTAAAAAGGAAAAAATCATAAACAAAAGAGCATCACATAACATAGGATTTACATGGATAAACACTTGCAATTAAAAACTCCACCTAAAAGAGAGGCTAATTGTGTATTATCATCAAATAAATGAGATTACAATACAACCACTTCTATTATCCTATTTTCTTCCAAAATGGTAACACCTATGTAGCTGTGAACAACCTTTTATGCCTCAACCTATCCTTTTTCCTACAGAGTACAATACTAAATTCAACTTTTCCTCTCTAATTCTACATCCAAGAGGTTGAATTTATAGACTTGTGAAGGAAGCTAATGTACCAAACAAGGCACCCAAATATGACCCTCCATTCCAAACATCCCCAACCTTTATATTACCTCCTCAACATTCAAAAAGACACTATTTTTGGCTCCAATACTTTCCCTCTAACTTGGCCACCCTGACATGAGAGATAAATAGTACATTAAATGTAATAAATGATGGAAAACCAAGTGACACATGTTGCCTCTTTCTAAGCACCCACTTGGAGAATCCATTCACTCATTTTTCATTTCCTTTTATCTTTTATTATCCTATTTTAGGAATCCACATGCACGGGGAAGACAATATTAAATTTTAATGTCCACAACCCACCTTCACTGCTGCTAGTGGACCCATCACCCCTTATGAGTATATTACAAACCATGGTGAGAATTAATATTACAAAATATTTTCCCAATTCACCCTAAGTTCCTAGAGACACTTTCCAAGGATACTGGAACCATGACATGTGACATAGGATTTACAAGGTGGATGACACCTTAATCCTAACAAGAGTTTTTTTCTCTCAAGATATTATGGATATGGTTGAGAATGGATTTATAGAGACAACTAATGCACCAACATACAATGCATTGAATTAAGAAAGGAAATATTTGTTGAGAGATAATGAAAATAAGAATTCAAAAGAATGAAAGCATTTTCCCAAGGATTGTAGTAGAAACAAATTCCAACAAGCATGGGATATTCTTCAAACAACTTATCTAGGAAAGGAAAAAGTTAAAATGATAAAATCACAAATGTTGAGAAGAGATTTTGAGACAATATACATGAAGGACAATGAATTAGTAGATTCATTCTTCAATAAAATTATTGGATTAGTAAATCAAATTAGATCACATGGTGAGACACTTGAAGATAGGAGAGTGGTTGAAAAGATTTTAAGGAGTTTTCTCACAAAATTTGAATTAATTGTTGTAGCCATAGAGGAAACAAATAACTTCTCACAATTTTCAGTTGTGAGCTCCATGCATCTTTCATTTCACATGAACATAGGATAAGCAGTTCAACAAACACATTATTAGAGCATGCATTCAAGTCACAAGTTTCAATCAACCATAGTAGAGGTAGAGGTAGATCAAATTTCAAAGGTAGAGGAAAAACTTCTTATAGAGGTGTCCAAGAGTAGTCTAGCAAGCTCGAGTGGAAGAGGTAGTAGAAAAAAATCAAGCCAAAACTTGTCTCAAAATCAATCATAAGGTAAAAGTTATGAAAAATTCAAATTCAATGTCATTATTGTAAAAATTATGGGCATTATTCAAAGAGTGTAGGAAGAAACAATACTATTTTAGAAAATATAGAGCTTTCATTTGCTCTAAACATTTTAATATTTTATCTTTAGCTTTTTCAGCCCCGTGGGTTTTCTTGCATTTGCCATCTTCATATCTTTGTTGTCATCCCCCACCATGTGTCATGTTGGCACGCTTTTTTGGAGGTCGTAGGGTTCTCTTTTTCCAAAATCACGCAAACATGCCATGTAGTTGATGTGTGGCTTTTAATATCACATCGCTCTCGGACATGAAGTGAGACACGTGGCTGCTCAATGGGGTTTTTCACCAAGTAGCTCAAGGAAGTTTTAAGAAACACCCACCATTGTGCCACATAGCTTGAATTTGTCAGATGAGGTTATACGATGTCAAGAATGACACATTCAAAGTGCACTGCCAAGTGTAGACATTTTTTTTCCTTTTCCAAGCAATCACTGATGGTAGTATCCACTCTATATCGCCCACTAATGCTTGTGGATGATCAGATCATATTTTTTCAATCAGAGCTTTGATGATGCCATATCTTTCCTCTAATAGGGAAGATTTTTTTATAGCTCCTAGGTTTCTAGCTCGGTAGGTGGTTACACAATTACCATGACAAAGTAGCTCAAGTTTTATTGCTTAGGATCTTCATCATAAAATCTTTTTTTTTCAGGATCTTAGGACAACATTTAATTGCCACCTATTAGGGTTTTTGTCTAAGGTAGAGGAGATTAATTTATGCTTGCTCACTTCCCTTGTCCTATAAAAGAAAATTTTTGAGCCTCTCCTTAGTGTGTAAGATTTCTTAAAGAGTTTTTGTTGTCCTATATCCATTCTTTTGTAATCAATTTTCAAGATGAGTGTTTGAATTGGCTATTCGACCTTAGCATATTTTGTATTGTTTTTCAGATCAAGTAATAGGAGGAAGTTTATTAAATTGTGCTCAAGGGGTCTTTATCTTACATTTTACTCTATGTTCACATATACTCATGCTCTATGTCATTCTCATCTTTTGGGATATAGTTTTGATAATTGATTCTTATTAATTCTAGCTTCTATGTTTTCTAACTCAGATCTATAGTGGATTGGATTATGTTTTGATACTCTTTCATTTCATGTTAAAGATTGTGTTAGATCTCCCATTATGCATATCAGGGAAAAATAGTTTTGTAAGGGTTTAAAGCATTATATCCAATTTCAAGTATACTATTTTCTATTGAACCTTAATGGGTGCTTCCCACAAAAGGATCTGAATGATTTTTCTATGCTTGAATAATCCTTAGTTGTCCATTCTCCTTTCAAAAATTAAGGTTCTATGGAATTATGTGTTCATTATATCAAAATTGAGAATCCATCAGGGTTTTGAAATGTTGTAAAAGCATTGGCGCATCACCTCACATAGTTGTAATTTTTTGCATTTCCTTCCCCCTTTTCCCAAACAAAAAGGAAGATTTGACTTATTTAAAAACCTCAAAGGTTATTCAGTGAAGCGCAATAGGTCTCCCATTCACTGAATTTCTCATAAGGCTATTCAGAGACACAAAAGATTTTATGATCAACAATTCTTTTTTTGGCACGCACAATGGGACATGAAGATCTTTCATAGCATCTGATGCCCAGACTTGGGAGGCACTCAAATCAAATCAGTAGAGGACATTACAGACTGAACTAGTGGACTCATGCCCAGGATCCAAACAAGGGTATCTTCTAAAGGTAACTTTTGATACTCTCAACTACAATATTTTGCTCCTTGAAGGAGACAAAATACAAGTTTTGTATCACTTGTTAGGAGAAATAGAGTCATAAGTATAAGCCCTGAATCTAGAGGTCCATCTACTCCACTGACTGATAGATCTTTTCAAAATAGAATACTTATTTTTCATGTTCATCAAGGTCTATTCTCCATGCCTCTCCAACCCTAAAGAAATTTTGTGAATGGGATAGCAATAGTCCAATAATTCCCCTTACCCCTCCAGATGTATGGGATGTTATCCCTACTAATTCTCTAAAGGAAGTTC
This sequence comes from Sequoia sempervirens, assembly GCA_007258455.2. Taxonomy (NCBI): domain Eukaryota; kingdom Viridiplantae; phylum Streptophyta; class Pinopsida; order Cupressales; family Cupressaceae; genus Sequoia; species Sequoia sempervirens. The sequence goes on from VDFB02199732.1 coordinate 35,872, forward strand.
CAAAGTTTAGAACAGAGGACTTCAAGACACCATCAAAACATCTCCAAGATGTAGCAGACATTTGCATGAATAGAATGTAGCCCTTAGACTATTGGCAACATCCTTTAAAGGAAAGTATTAGAATTGGTATAGGTCTTTGACTTCCAATACCATCCATACTTGGGAGGAGCTGGGAAATAAACTCTTTGAGCACTTTGTAGAAAAGGGAGATTACTCATCATTGTTGCAATAGTTAATAACAATCAAGAGGGCACCTCAAGAAGATGCAATGGACTTTAACACTAGGTTCCATAAAACTTACTAAGGGATTCCCTAATTATCCAAACCTCCACCAAACATGACATTCATGTTTTACTTAAAATCCTTTAATTCAAATATTGCGGTTACGACACAGTCACTAGGAGGCAACATTCTACTTGATGCATATGATTTAGCCATGAGAGCAAAAAATAGTCTAATCAATGTCGGGAAACTCCCACCTTGACCACCTATGCCAATGTTTGTAGAAATATCTAATAGAAAACAAGAAGAAGTAATCCCTAGTACATCTACTACACCTCTTCCATTGATGTATGTGTATTCTAATACACAAGCAAGCACATCAAGTTCTTCTTTGTTAGTCGTGGAGATGAACAACATCAAAAACTTGCTAAGGATTGCTTCTAATGAGCTTCTTAGCATAAAGCGCTAGCAAGCAACACCTCAAAATCCTCCTCCTCAAAATTTCTGAAGATTTCCATTCCAACACAATTCATATCAGGGAGCTCTAAGAGAAAACTATCAACCAAAGTCTTCAGGCCAAATAGTTCAAGTAACCCCTCCACTCTAGACCATTAAGTCTAGCATGAGCAAGGACTTAGTCTTGGGATAGAAAAATCTTGTGGAAGATGTAAATGCTTGGTGAGTCCCATGTAATGACACCCACATGCCTCAAATTTATCCTAGAGGCAATATCCAACAAAAGATAGTAGAACAAAGGAGCCAAGGCATCCCTCCAAATATGAAAAGTTATCAATCCCATGGGATAGAGAGTGCCAGACTCAGTGCTTAGATGCAGGGTATGTCTTTGGAATAAGAGAAAAAAATCTCCCCCAACCAATCCCAACCAACCTGGATCTTGTAATCTAACTGAACCCATGGTGCTCCCATTGCCATAACTTCATTTTAAATATTGAGTCTTCTGCCTCCATCCAAGAGAAAAGTGCATGGCCACAACAACTCAGTTTATCTTAAATGATAATACTAGGGCTAGTTGGGAATAGTGAGATACCTAGCTACTTGGAGAAAACCTATTGATTACTCGGTAATGGCTCACTTATGTTGATTGGTCCATAATCCCTTTCTCTACCAACTAACTGGTAATGAATGGAAGTAATTTATCTATTGATTGAGTTACTATTAATATTGTCACTCAAAATGGAGATTCACTAGGGAGTATGTGTCGTAAACACCACAAGTGCAACAAACACAAGCATAGCAGCCACATACCCAACATAAAGTCATGGACAAAGCTTCTAGTCCGGCTATAATAAATCAACCTTTTTCGAAGCTAAGAGACCTTTATTTAAATCAAATGTACCCCCGATTGGATCGTTCAACATCATGGAACAACTGAAGAAAGCTCCCACCAACATGTCCTTATGGGACATTCTAGCTATTCCAGAGCAAAAGACCTTATTATGGGAAACTTTAAGTAAAGAAAAGTGAGCTTCGTAACCAGATTCAATCCCAACATACAATAAAGATAAAGGGAAAATGCTTGACCAAGAGCCTTAGTCTTCAAAAGTTGCAACATACATGAATAGTAAGGAAAGTTTGGATGGAAATGAGGTATGTAAACTGAATCTCACCCCCTTTTTCTTAACTCTTATTCTGGGGGAAAAATTATTACATAACAATAGGATAGATTCAGGCACTAGTACTACAATGATGCCTAAATTGGTGGTTGATACCCTGAATTTGAAATATGAGCCCCTTGATAAGGGAATTATGTAATTAGATGGGAAAAGGGTTCCAGCTATAGGCCAAATTAAAATCCTCCCCTTGATGAGCTATATTCTTTCCCAAGTCAGACAATCACCCAAGAAGTGGTCATAATTGATATTCCTCCCATTTTTGGGTTGTTTTTATCAAGATATTTCACTGCCAAGATCAAGGGATACTTAGCTCTTGATTGGTCTCACTTGATATTGAGAACTAAGCATGGTGCTAAGATGAAGATATTATCCAAAGCTCTGCATGTCGAGCATATTAAAGAAGATGCAATCATGAGCTTTGAGTCCACACATACATCTATCTCTAAAAATGAGATGTATTGTGTTGAGATGTTGGAAGATGAGGAAGCCACAGGTGATCGAAGTCTAGGGGAAGAGGTCTTGCTAAATCAATTTATTGAGTTTGTCCCTTTTGGTAACTTCCATGATCATATTATGTATATAATCTGGCATCAATTGCATCACCATCTATAGCATGACATCAAGATGTGATGAAGCATCCCATCTCATCACCAATTCGGAGATGGGGCCCTTTCTTTCTATAGTAGGTGCTAGGGAAACACCACTCCCTATGATTCCCACCCACCCTACATCGCTACACTCCATATTCTTCATTGGAAAGAAAGAATGCTCGGCCTATCTGATAACTACTCGATTGGCTAGCCCAGAGGCTCCATCCTTCACCCCTAGGTTAACAACTTGAAGTAGGGGATCGATCAAGCAATAGAGTTGAACTCCCATGAAAGCATGCTCGCTAGTTCAAGTCTTCCCTTCACTTCGAAAACTTTGGATGGTTAGTTAGGACTTCCTCCCTGCTCCCCGCTGAAGTGTTCTAGGGAAATTTGTAATCTATGATGAGGACTGGAATATCCCAAAGTTGATTAAAGAGAAAAAAGGTTCAGGTGAACACACAGAAGATAACCATGGATTGTGGGCTTTGCACTTTGATGGTGCCAAATGTAGGGTTAGTTTAGGGGCAGAGATCCACCTCATATCTCCTATCGGATTGAAAAATCTTAGATATCTCTAATTCCAATTTCCATGCACAAATAATGATGTGAAATATTAGGACTTGGTTGAGGGTCTAAAATTAGTAGAACAGATGGACACTGAAAGGATACAGATTTTCAGAGATTTAGAGCTAGTGGTAAAATAGGTCAGAGAACAAGTAGTTGCAAAAGTTTGTAAGGATTCAATCATACAAACATAAAGTATGGTACTTGATAGAAGATTTCAAAGCTTTCAATATCCAAATAGTCCTAAGATCATAAAATTCCACTATGGAAAAAATGGCCTCAATCGGCTCTCAATTTGAGCTAGCCTCTGATCTGATGATAAACCAAGATGTGGTGTGGGTTATAGTTTGACCATCTATTCTCAAAAATGATCAAAACTTGAAGGTTTTTGAAAATGATGCCCAGATTGCCACATTCATCCAATAGTTGGGTGAATTTGTTGAGCAATTACAACCGAAAATTAAAGAGGCATACAAAGAGCAGATAATTCAATTGAAAAACAACAAGATCCTAAGAGGTTTAATTAATCTAGAAAACCTCTTTGATTGTGACAATGCAAGGAATAATAAGTGAAAGTTTTCCACTAACGAAGAGGACTATGTAGATATTGACGTTGACAACAACTGAAAAATCAAGATTGGGAATAACGTTCTATGGGAAGATAAGGAAAGGTTGAGATCTCTATGCATCAAATATGACAAAGTCATACCTTGGACCTATGATGATCTAAAGGGTTATGAACCTAGCATAATCCAACACACCATCCACTTGATTGAGGGGTCCACACCAATCTGGTAGAAATAAAGGCTGATTAATTTGAAGGTGGAGACCATGATGGCATAAGAGCTGAAAGGTTAATTGAATCCAACATCATATACCTAATTAATTAGTCTACTTGGGTATATAATTTGGTTTCAATCTAAAAAAAGAATGGTGATATCTGACTTTATGTGGATTTCAAAGACCTAAACATAGCCTATCTGAAGGAGTATTATCCTCTACCTTCAATGGAGCAAGTCTTGCAAATTGTGGTGGGATCAAAAATGTTTTCTTTACTCGATGGCTTTTTGGGATATAACCATGTTAATTTAAAGAATGAGGACCAACATAAGATGGTATTCACCACCAAATAGGGAACATTCGCCTACGTGAAAATTCTTTTTGGCCTATCCCATGCAAGGGCCACTTTCCAATGTGCAATGGACGTCACATCTAAGGACTTGATCAATAAGATAATCCTTATTTATTTGGATAACTTGACCATATTTTCAAATTTTAAGGGTGATCATTTTTATCACCTAGAAAAAGTCTTTCAGAGATGCCAATAGTTCGAGATTTCTTTAAATCCACAAAAATGTGTTTTTTAGGGTTCCACAAGGCAAGTTTCTTGGCTATGTGGTCTCTAGAAAAGGGATAGCTATCGATCTTGAAAGGGTGAAAGCTATAAAATAATTACCAATACCAGTCAAACAAAAAGGAGTCCAACCTTTCCTAGGAAAGATTAATTTTGTTAGTAGGTTTATTTATGATTTTACAAGAATTGCAAGACCCATTACTCTAATGTTAAAGGACTTGGTGTTTAAATGGACTCTAGAGGACAAAAAATGCTTTTGAAAAAATAAAAGAATCTATTTTTATAGCTCTGAAGTTAGTGAACCCAAATTTCTCAAAGGATTTTATCTTGTATGTTTACAACAACAAACACAATATTGTCATCATACTTAAACAAAAGGATAATGAAGGAAGTGGAGAGAACCCCATTGCCTTCCATTCAAGGCCTCTCAAAGGATATGAGACTATATACAATTTTTTCAAGAAATAGGCATTCACTATTGTGAAGAGTTTCAAAAAAAATAGACACCTGATTTTAGTGAGCAAGATCACAGTCTTTGTTGCTCACCCCAGCGTGAGAGAATACATTGTGGAAGGAGAAATTACTAAGAAAAGGGTAAATTGGATCACCAAGATCTTAGAGAATGGCATCGAGGTCCAACCCACAAAGCTAATTAGGGGAAGATACTTATGTGAATATCTCGCCAAAGAGCTCGGTCCCCATACATAAATGAAAAAAATGAACCAGGTTTTTGTAAACCAATTTGAGTCGGAGGAGTCTTGGGTGACCGAAAAAGTAAGGTTCATGCAAAATTGAAGGTTTTTGACCAACATTCTAACACACAAAAGGATATATTATTGAGGTACTCCTTTTTAAGAGGAATTTTAATGGTTTCCTCCTTTGTTGCATAGATAAAGAGCAAGCTTAAAGGGTTTTGGGTGAATTTCATAGTAGTCTAGAAGGTGGAAATTTATTTGCAAAAGCTACCACTTTGAAGATTATTTTAGAGTGTCATGATTTGGTAAGAAAATGTTCGCAATACAAATTCTTTGTCGACAAGCAAAAGAATTCCACTATGTCATTGTGCCCAAATGTGGTAGAAGAACCTTTCGCACAGTGGAGCTTGGACTTCATTGGGACAATTATTCCCATCTGCAGCTCAGGGCACAAGTGGATACTGACAACAACAAATTACTTTATGAGATAGAAAAAGGTGGCCCCTCTAAAGAATGCCACCAAGGCTAAAATCATGAATTTCCTTGATGAACTAATAGCAAGGTTTGGCTCTCCCAAAACCCTAATCTCTAACAATACATGAGATTTTATGGGAATTGGGATATCAAAATTTTCCCTCAAGCATGGAAACTACCTTAAGACTTCATCAAATTATTACTCGCAAGGGAATGGACTCATAGAGTCCTCAAAAAAAAATTGATCTGGCCGATAAAGAGGTTTGACTCATAACATCAAAGGGATTAGCACAAGCACCTTCGAGCGACCTTATGGGCAGACAACATGATGTAGAGGCATCATTTTTTTAAATATTTTTTATATATATTTTCTCCAAACGTTGCCACATGAAGGGGATGTTAAAGGTTTAAAATTTGTTTTATCTAGCATAGCAAACTACCTCTTGTGAGCTCATTTAATGAGCAAAAGTAAGAAAAATGAGAAAGAAGGGATTGAGCAAAATTTTTTGAACTCAAAATAGGTAGGTGGAGAAATTAATGCCAAATTTTTAATGTTGCAGCTATTTATGAGAGATTTTTGGATATTTTTTAGAAGAATCTTCCAAATTTTGGACAGTTTGGAGAAGAATAGAACAAAAAAACATAAGATAAAATAGAGGAAAAAGAGGTTCAGAACAACAGTGCATAGGAAAGAGTAGAGGGGAAAAAGGGAATAGATGAGAGAATAGCTAAAGCAAAATCTATGAAGGATAGTAGTAAGATCATACAAGACAAAAGGGAAGAAAGAAGAATGACAAAAAGAGCTCTGTTATGTAAATGCTTAAGTAAATCAATGTAAAGTGTGCAAAAGTTGAACTTTAAATATAATATAATATTTTCTTCTTCATAACTATTGTCTTTGTGCATGTGTCTATGAGTAATACTTGTTATGAGTTTGTTGTTTTGGAAGTATGAAATGTTGTGTACAAGTTTTGAGTGTTTTATGTTGTTGAAATTTTGAATAGTCACCTACAACAAAATTTGTGGGTACCTGTAGCAATAGTCTATTGTTTACAACCATCTAGCTATTGCCTCTGTAGTTGTTTTTACACTTCCAAAATTTATTGTTGGACCTACAACACATCTATAGACCTTTGTAGAGGTTGTGTGAGTCGCTTACAACAACACAATCTTCATTTTCCACCTATTTTGTCATTTCAAAGTGGTTTTTTAGATGCCTACAAGGGGGTGGGTGCCATCAGCATGGTATTAGAGCACAACTACAACTCTGGGAAGAAGGATAGTGGCCTAATATTGGGTTAGAGTAATCCATTTTGAGTGTGAACTATGGGTGTGTCCCTATAGCAAGGGATATTACAACAAGGAAGACTGCAATAAGAAAGAAAAGGAAAAAAAGGTGAGTTAGAGTAGTAGGATGCCACCAAGGAGAAGGATGGCAGAGGTCTCAACTATAGAAGTAGTAGGAAGAATAGATGAGGTGTTGGAAACCCTAAGGGGAATGTAGGAAAGAATGAATGCAATAGAAGGTGGAATGAGAGGAGGCAAAGAACACGAAGATACTGATTGTAAAGGTGATGAAGGAGGAGCATAGATGGATAGACAAGAAGATGAAAATGTAGATGGAGATATGGATGTAGGAGAAAGAAGGCTTATAAGAGCTATTTCTAACATTAGGAAAGGAACAAGGGTAAAATTACCAAGCTTCTCCGGAAGTCTAGAACTAGATGAACTAATTAACTGGATAACATACATGGAGGAATACTTCAATTATGATGAAGCAGAGGACCCCAAAAGAGTGAAGGTTTCTCAAACAAGGTTGAAAGGTCATGCAACACTCTGGTGGAAAGAGGTGTAGACTAAGAGAAGAAGAAATGGAAAATATAAGATTACTCGGTGGGATCGAATGGTAAGAAAGTTGAAGGCTAAGTTTCTACCTGGTGATTATCGGCTTGAACTTCTCAAGAAATTACAAAATTTAAAACAAAGGGAGTTAAGTGTGAAGGCCTATGCAAAGGAGTTTTATAAGATTTCCATCAGATCTAGTCATAATGAATTGGACCATGAAAAAGTAGCAAGATATGTCAATGGATTGAGGTTGAACATTCAAGATGAACTAAGCATGATAAGGCTGCAAAATGTGGAAGAAGCATATCGATATGCTCTAAAGGCTGAGGATAAATTGGAAAGAAAGCAAGGAACAAACAAAGGAAAAGGTAGATTCAACAAAGGTAAAGTGTAGCAACCAAAAAACTACAGCCATGGTAAAGAGGCCAGTCCATCAAAAACTCAAAAGGGGAAGGATGAAACGAGTTCAAGACCATACCCCATGAGAGGTAGAGGTGGATATGGAAGAGGACAAGGTAGAGGCTTCCAAGGTGTTTTGATTATGGACAGTCAAGCCATAGATTTTATGAATACCCACAACATAGACCATAAGGATTGAGGAGAATGGGGCAACAAGTGTTCACGTAGCAAAGGGTGATAATGAATCTACAAAGTCTGTTAGTCAACCAAATGAACTTGAGAGAGGAGAAGCACTTGTCATGAAGAGGACCCTATTGAAACCCAAAGGAAAAAATTATTTAGAAAAATATTTAAATCAGGTGGAAAATGTTGCAAAGTCATACTAGAGAGTGGCAACACTGATAACTTAGTTTCAATTGAAATGGTAGACAAGTTGGGGTTAAAAATGGCAACTCACCCTACTCCTTACAAGGTGTCATGGTTGCAAAAAGGGCACCAAGTCTTAGTTGATCAACAATTCCTTGTGAATTTTCAAATAGGCACATATGAAGATGAGGTGTGGTGTGATATCATGCCCATGGGCATATGCCACTTACTCTTGGGGAGACCATGGAAGTTCGATAGGAAGGAAGTTCGATAGGAAGAGAAAACACTTACACATTGGAGAAAAATGGAAGAAAACATACTCTTACACCATTGGAAACCAAGGTTTAGAAGAGGTGGAAAGTGGTCCAAGAATGCTACTAGTGATAGGGAAACAATTTTTGAAAGAGATTAAAAAGGAAAACTCTGTTTTGGAATAGTTCCCAAGGAGCTACAAGTAGATAGCAAAGGACAATGGTGACATGCCTTTAGAAGTAAAAGAGTTGCTTGAAGAGTTTGATGAAATTGTGTCCAAGGATTTTCTAGAAGGACTACCACCTATCAAGAGCATTGTCCATCATATTGATTTGATTCCAGGGGCAATTTTACTCTACAAGGCAGCCTATAGGTTGACACCTACAAAAAATGAAGAGGTCAATAAGCAAGTGCAATAGCTATTAGAAAGAGGATTGATTAGAGAAAGTCTTAGCCCATACACGGTACCAGCTGTGTTAGCACCAAAGAAGGATGGTGAATGGAGAATGTGCACAGACTCAAAAGCCATCAACAAAATAACAATAAGGTATCATTTTCCTTTACCAAGAATGGATGATCTCATGGACTATTTGGGAAAGGCTAGGTATTTTACAAAGATTGATTTAAAAGTGGATATCACCAAATTAGGATAAGAGAAGGTGATGAATGGAATACCAATTTTAAGACCAAAGAGGGGTTGTATGAATGGTTAGTAATACCCTTTGGGATAACAAATGCACCCAACACATTTATGAGGTTAATGAATGAAGTATTGAAACCATTTTTAGGAAATTTTGTGATTGTTTATCTTGATGATATTCTAATTTTTAGCAGTAACAAAGAAGAGCATTTATTGCATATTAGATAAGTCTTACAAAGGCTCAAGGAAGAAAGGTTATTGGTTAATTTCAAAAAGTGCATTTTTATGAAGGAGAAATTAGTTTATTTGGGATATGTCATATCACCACAAGGGCTACAAATGGATCCAGAAAAGGTACATGTTATCGTTGAATAGCCAACACCTAGACATGTGCATGAGGTGTGAAGTTTCCATGGTTTAGCTAGTTTTTTATTGTAAGTTTATTCAAAATTTCAGTGGTATATGTGCACCAATAATTGAAACTATTAGGGGAGTTAAGAAAGAGTTTAAGTGGACAGCTATAGCAAATAATTTTTTTATATTTTGAAGGTCACTGAAGAACCAGTATTAGCATTACTTGATTTTGAAAAGGTGTTTTAAGTGGATTGTGATGCAAGTGGGACAACCATAGGATCAGTTTTAAGTCAAGAGGGCATACCTATTGCATATTTTACTAAGAAGCTTAATGATGCCAAGAAGGGGTATTCAATTTATGATCAAGAATTTTATGCCATTGTGCAAGCTTTAAAGAAGTGGCATCATTATTTGCGTCCAAAGGAGTTTATTCTTTATACAGATCACCATGCTTTGCAGTTTATTAATATTCAAACCAAGTTGAACCAACGACACATGAAGTGGGTAGAATTCCTACAAGGATATACTTTTATTGTCAAGCATAGAAGTGGGAGTTCAAATAAAGTAGCAGATGCATAGAGTAGAAGAGCAACATTGTTGACTGAAATGAGAATTGAAGTAGTTGGATTTGATGCTATGAAAGAGTTGTATAAGGATGATTTGGACTTTAAGGATGCATGGATAGCATGTATGGAGCCTACTAGTGTTGATAGGACACCTTGGATGGATTATTTTATACAAGATGGACTATTGTTCAAAGGACAACAACTTTGCATACCATAAGGATCAATGAGGTAGAATTTGATAAGAGAAAAACATTGTGGTGATTTAGCTGGGCATTTTGGAGTGGATAAAATAATGGCACAACTTAGTGGAAGATATTTTTGGCCAAAGATGAGGGAAAAATTCAAAAAAATTGTGCAAGGATGTCAAGTTTTTCAATATTCCAAAGGAGGGAGTCAAAATACAGCCCTATATCAACCATTACCCATACCAAAGAAGCTATGGGAAGATGTGAGCATGGATTTTGTGCTTGGACTACCAAATGAGGTAAGACTCCATTTTAGATTATTTATGGGCATAATCCTAGAGGTATTTCAAAATTAAGGGAGCTTGCAAATATTGAGGGATATAATCTAGAAGTGTTGAAGGAGAAGAGTTTGCCCAATATATGCAAGATTTACACCAAAAAGTGAGGGAAAAACTCAGTTGGAGCAACCCACAGTATAAAGAGAAGGTTGATTTGAAGAGAAGAGAAAATCATTTTGAAGTTGGAGATATGGTATTGGCACACCTTTGAAAGGAAAGATTTCCTAGCCATACCTACAACAAACTCAAGTGGAAGAAGATTGGACCATGAAAGATCATCAAGAAGTTTTTGTCAAATGCCTACGAGTTGGAGCTACCTAAAGGTTTGGAAACCTCCCCAATTTTTAATGTTTCAGATTTATATATTTACAATGAGGGAGAGACATTAGAACTACAAGAAGAAGAGAAGACATTACCATAAAAATGGAAGGAGTGGCTACCTAAGAAAGCACAAGAGGAGATTGAAGATATTTTGGATTCAAGAGTGATTAGGAAGACAAGGGGCAAAGAGTACAATGAATATCTAGTGAAATGGAAAGGTAGACCAGTGGATGATGCAACATGGTTAAGCCCAATAGAGCAGAATCATTCTAGTTAACAAAAGATGATAGAGTTGCTGACCTGCAACAACTGAACCTTTAACCCACAACAATACATAGTTTTACACCGTGAGCAGGGGCTCACAAAACTTTCTAGCTCAGTAATTTGATGCAGAGGAATCATTTTTTTAAATATATATTTTTATATATTTTCTCCAATCGTTTCCATGTGAAGGGGTTGTTAAAGGTTTAAAATTTAGAATTTATTTTATTTAGGGCAATAAACTACCTCTTGTGAGCTCATTTAATGAGTAGTAGTAAGAAAAATGAGAAAGAAGGGATTGAGCGAATGTTTTTGAACTCAAAATAGATAGGTGGAGAAATTAATGCCAAATTTTGAATGTTGCAGCTGTTTAGGCAAGATTTTTGGAGATTTTTTGGAAGAAGCTTCCAGATTTTGGACAGTTTAGAGGAGAAGAATAGAACAAAAAAGAAGAAGATAAAATAGAGGAAAAAGAGGTTCAGAACAATAGTATGTAGGAAAGAGTAGAGGGGACAAAGGGAATCGAGGAGAGAATAGATGAAGCAGAAGCTATAGAGGATAGTAGCAAGATTGTAGAAGACAAAAGAGAAGAAATAAGAATGACAAAAATAGATTTGTTATGTAAATACTTAAGTAAATACATGTAAAGTGTGTAAAAGTTGAACTTTAAATATAATATAACATTTTCTTCTTCATAACTGTTGTCTCTGCTGATGCCAAAAATTGGCAAGGTAACAACCTTTATGGGAAACTCAATTAATGGGGGGACCAATTGCGCTAAACTAAGTGACCTTCATGTTTTTAAAGAAGTTGGCTTCTTCTATAATTGGGGGTTTGGAATGGGAAAATGAAGCAGATATAAAAAATAAAGATCTAACTAAGGTGATGCGCCAAGATTTAGGTATAAGGCGTGGTAAATCTATTTTTTGAATACGATTTAAGGGCCCATTCAACAATCTCCCATGTCCTAGAATAACATAATTTAGAAATAGAAGCCTAAACAATTCATTCAATGACAAAATAATTCTCATACACATTCACTGAAAAGAGGAGTCAAAGTCATGATCTAAACTAGAAAACTTGTATTAAAAC
>VDFB02199733.1:0-17683 GCA_007258455.2 Sequoia sempervirens
AATTCTGTGCAACAATCAGAAATAAATCTTAGGGTTTCTGGTGTTGGTATTTGTCCAGTCTATTTGCCATTCTTACTTCCTGATGACATAAAGAGATGGAAAGCAAAGGGTTTCTTCCATGTGCATTTCTCTTTAGTTGAAATAATTTTACACCCACATTTCAACTATGATATAGGAGCATAATACTTTGCTAGTCTTATAGACACTTGTTATAGGATTTGGGATCAAGCTGTCATTGGCCACTTCTGAGGTTGGCTCATAAAATCTTCTGATGAAGAAAAGGGTGGAGATGCCCGCATGTCTGTCAGACCCAACTTCACCATAAACCTTGATGACAAATATGTTCAATCTGCATTTTGTCTTTTGTTACAAGTTAAAGGCATCATCCTACAACCAGATTCTGTGTATGCCACTATAGGTGGTCGATGTGTGTATAGATTACTTAATACTGTTTTTCCTCCTTCTAAATTTTCCGCTGGGGTAAGTTATACGGAAGCAAATACAAATGTTGATGACTTTGGTAGACATATTGATTCAACTGGTTTTGATATAGGTTTCCCTGTCATTGAAAAACTCATAAATCAGTCCCAACCAAAGTTCCAAGAACTTCCAACTCCTTCCAGAAGTGTGTTCTCTGAAAAACCCCGTACACAAAGTCGTAGGCTTGCCAGCATTGATCTCCAGGCATTACCTGATGAAACATTGTTTGCACAGCCGGAAGCTTCGACTAGTAGACGACCAAGCATGTTCACTCGATCTTATTCCATGTCACACAATTTCCCAAGTACATCCAATAAGCCATATCTTGACTACAATCCAGAAGAATCAATAGGATCTACCCAATTCCCCATGTATAGGCAACCATCTGTAAATCCATATCCTTCCCGAGCATATTTGGCAACCCTCTCTGATCTCAGCAGTAATCCGGAACTTATGGATAGATTAGCTCGACAGGTAAGCCAAAAGCTTGCCTTGACTCCAAAAACAGAACAAAAACAAGATCAGAAAGGAAAAGGTATCAAACTCACAAAAATGGGAGAGAAAAGTTGCATGATGAAAGAAAAGACACCTAAGTCAAAACTCCCACGGGCTGGATCTGAGAAAAAGAGTAAATATAAGATGGAATTCAATAATCAGGAACAGGAGATTATTAGTTATGAACCAGGTAGATGGCCTACTCCTGAAACTTTCATAGTCGTAAAATCCACGGTGAGAGGGTGTGGAAAATAAACTTGAGACTTATTGCCATTGAAAAAACAAGAAATAATTCTAAAACTGAGAATTGGACTATATTTGTGGATGATCTGCACCGAAAATATGGTGACAAATTTTAGATAAGCCCAATTTAGTAGGTGACCAGGCTTTAGAAACTATAAATAAGATAGAAAGTCTCTGAAGATCAACAAAAGCATTTTACTGCTATAAAGAATGTTGAACACTATTGTGGAACTCTGTCTCATGACATTACCAGTGTCAACTATGATGTTACTCAAGTTCATAATAGTGTAAAAACTATTATTTCTACACAACAACATCAAGACAACTACCTTACCAATATTTATGCTGATCAGCAGACCAATGAAACCTCCAGAAAGGTTGCCGATATTGAGAATAAGAATCTCTTAGACTCTGTTGCTAAGAAATTAGAAAAGATAAGGATTCTTAAAAAGAAAATAAGAGTATCCCAGGTTGGTAAGGATAGTTCAGAAGAAGAAGACAGAGAGAAAAAAGGAAAATTTGTAGAACCTCCTAAACCAAAGAAGGTTCTAATCCAAAGAAGTAAACATCTGCACAGTGAGGAAGACAAAGCTTCAACTTCTAGGAAACCTTTACACAAGCCAACTCCCCATGTCCCTATGCCTAAGGTTAAAGAGCATACTTTGGCTAATAAAGAAGAACCACTCAAAGATTGGCTAGCAGAATTGGGAATAGATGAAGAACAACAAGAACCAGTCTACATGGATGAACCTGGTTATGCAAATAAAGAATCTGATGTTGAATCTTCTGATGTAGATACTTTGAATGTTTCTGACAGTCCTAGTGACTCTGATTCCTCTGTAAATAATGACTTTGAGGAAATTGTTTTAGATTTCTTTGGATATAAGCAAATAGAAGAAAATGAACCATGGGAATCATTGAAGAAGTTAACCATGGATATTGAAATGCAAGAACTAGTCACAGAGAACCTCAAGCCTGAGCAGATGCGACCTTATGCATCCAGTGGTTATATCTTAAACATTGATAAATTAGTTAATCCATATGAAGCCATCTGTACATGGACTGACACATTGGAAAATTTGTTTGAAAGAAGTGGTTCATGGACCGAACCTGCAAAGGTTCTTTATGCTGTAAGGCTTATGTCTGGAAAATTGAGAAACTGGTGGAATAATTTTCCAGACCAAGGCCCAATGCCTAAAAACATTCCTGCTCAATCAATAGATCCCATTCTAGTGGATCCTAAAAATTTGGGAAAAGATGATATATTTCAAGCTGGATTTGATGAGTTCAAATGGCTATTAATAGATCTTTTCTATGATGACATTTCTAATCAAGCCCTAGAAGCCAATAAGATTCTGCAATCTATGAAGCTTAAAAATCTTGCCAAATTTGATGAATACAACTGCATGTTTGAATCCTATATGGTTGCAGCAAATAAAATGCATGATCTAACCACAAAGCAATATTACCTGAACTCTCTACCCTATGGTTTAGGTGCATGGGCACAAGATTATATAATCAGAAAGGAGCACAAACAACTTGATGATGTGAGTTTCCCTACAATAAAAAGGTTGATCAGATATAAGTTGGAAAAGCAATGTTTGTTGGGTGCTCTCCAACTCAATAAGGAAGAATACAACTACACATGTAATTTAAAAGAATTTTGTGATCTTCCTCTAATTAATCAACTCAAAGATTTCCAGCAACTCAAACAGTTTAAGAAAAGGGGTTGTGGTAGGAAATGCAGATGTAAAAGGTGTTCTCGGACAAAACATCATGAAGGAGAATACACTTTTAGATGCAGCAAGCATGGTAAATATGGACACAAAAAGAAATATAGAGCAGTTCCCTATAAAAGAAGAAAATTTCATAAAATGCCTTCGTATTTGCTAAGAAAAAGAACTAATAAGGTCCCCAAAGGAATTAAGTGTTTTATTTGTAAAGGACCTCATTATGCTACTAACTGTCCTAAGAAATTAAATCCTGGCACAAAGATTTATGCAATGTTTGAACAAAATAACCCAGGATGGGAAGTTGTTGATAGTAGCAATATTACAGAATTACAAGATCTGTATGAATTAGTTGAAGTTGTTCCTGATTCTAGTTTCATGTTAAAATTCAAAGATGTAAAGGATCGTCATAAACATATGCAGAATTTGTCTGACCCTGAATCAGAGAGCTCAGACCCAGATGAGGATTTTCTAACCTCACTTCTTAAGAATACTCTACAAGATCTCAAGGTTCAGATTCAGATTGAAAAATCCAAAGATCCTTACAAAATGGCAGGAACAAAGGAAGAAAGAAAGAGAGTTGTCCACCAACACTTGGCAAAGCTGAAAACCTTAGAGTCAGATAAGACTGAGGTAGAAAAGCAGCTTAAATTACAGAAAAAACCTTCAAAAGGGGTTGAAAAAGAAATAGATCATGGATACAAGATCCCTCCATGGCAAAGAAAAGGAAAAGAAAAATCTTCTTCCAAATCAAAAGCTTCTGACCTTGACACTGATGTCATTGCAATCTTTAAGAAATTTGATTTACTAATGAATGATGTTGCAGATTTAAAAAGATTGCTCAAAACTCAGCACAAAGAAATAAGAAATCTCTCTGCTGAAGTGGGAGAAATTAAAGATATTTTATTCAAAGCAGACCAACAAGCTGAGTCTTGAGAAAGAATCTGCTTTAGAAGAAGAATCAGAAGCCAGCAGTAGTAGCAATAGCCTTATTGATAAAACAAGGGAAAAGTCATGCTCTCTTTTACTTGCAAACAATGGTAATTATATCATAATTAATTTCCATTTTCCAGGATTCAAAAAGATTCCTCTAGATGCATTTGTGGATACAGGTTCTTCAAGATCATTGGCTAAAACCAATGCCATTCCTCCCCAATTTTGGAAAGAAAGACCTGATCTTCCACATAGTTATGCAATAAATGGAGAAAGGATTCAGATGGGAAGGTATGCACAAGATGTCCACATAGAAATTATGGGTAAAATATTCATCACTGATTTTATTGAGTACAATGATTTAGAGGATGATGTTCTGTTAGGATTTCTGTTTCTAACCAAATATGAGCCACTTCAGTTCTGGAAACATAAGATCTCTTTGAGACATGAAGATGACAGATTGAAATCCCTGCACTTAAAATTGTGAATCATAAATTTGAAAATACTGGGAAAAAGAAACAAAAAGAGTCAGTGAAAGAACTAGCAGAAAAGATTCCAGAAGTGTTTAGTGAAATTAGATAGAGATTTGAGACAAATTGTTGCAGCATGAACCCTCTACAGTTCTGGTCCCAGGATCATGAAGAATGTGAAATACAGATTAGGCCAGAATGCCAATCAGTTATTCCACATGAGCCAGCCTATCTAATGAGTCCAAAAGAAACAAAAGAAATGGATGAACAGTTGCAAGAACTACTTGATGGGCATTTCATCCGCCCCAGTAAAAGTCCATTTGCATGTCCAACATTCCTGGTAAATAAAAGAGAAGAACAGGTAAGAGGGAAAAAGAGATTATGTATCAATTACAAACCTCTTAATGACATTATCCTTCCATTTAACTATCCCATACCATTTAGCACTGATTTAATTAGAAGAGCCGCCACTAAGAAGATCTTCTCAAAGTTTGACTATAAATCAGGATTCTGGCAAATTAAGGTAAAAGAATTAGACAGATACAAGACAGCATTCTCTGTTCCACAAGGATTGTATGAATGGAACGTTATGCCATTTGGTTTATGTACTGCTCCTGCATATTTCCAAAGATGCATGGATCAAGCATTAAGACACCTGAAAGATTTTTGTGCTGTCTATATTGATGATATCCTTATTTTCTCTAATTCAGTCACTGACCATTTGCAGCATCTTGAGGAACTTTATGCAGCCATCAAAAAACATGGGATATGCTTAACAGCTAAAAAGATGGTGATTGGACAAATCCAAATTGATTTCCTTGGTTTACATCTAAATAATGGAAAAATTCAACTTCAGACAAACATCTTACAGAGGATCCAAGAATTCCCAAATATACTACAAGACAAGAAACAACTTCAGAGATTCTTGGGATGTTTAAATTATGTCTCTCCTTTCTATAAAGGTTTAGCTGAAGATCGTCGAGTCATCCAATCCCATCTAAAAGAAGGCAAAGAAGGATGGTCTATAGAAGCTACAGAGGCAGTCCAAAGAATTAAGGCAAAATGCCAATATTTGCCATCCCTGCAAATTCCTGCTTCTGATTTACCTTTGTTTTTATACATTGATGCTTCTGACAACACTTGGTCAGCTGTGTTGATACAGGAAGAAGGAAATGGAAAGAAAAATATCTGTGGTTATCGCTCTGGAACTTTCACAGACACAGAATGTAGATATCATATTTATGAAAAGGAGATACTAGCAGTTAAAAAAGGAATAGAGAAATTCAAGATCTTTCTCAAGCTAGTAAAATTCATAGTAAGAACTGACAGTCAAGCCATGAGAAGCTTGCTTAAAAAGAAACCTAATAAGGATATTGCTCAGGGCAGAATTGCTAGGTGGTATTTTGAATTTCTGAGTTATGATTTTGACATTGAATGGATAAAAGGTGAGAATAATCCATTAGCTGATGCCCTGACTAGAGAACTTGCAGGTTCTATATATACTGATCTTGAGTTTAATTCTCTAGATTGGTATAGACCAGATGGTGTTGCCATGTACATGGTAAATTATGGTAATGGAAACATGATCACTCTTCCTACTCTTCCCAAAGAAATAATTATTATTTTGCTGGAATCATATTTCTTGAATAAATGGCTTCAAAATATGCAAAATTTAATTCATTATCATATCCAAGGATTAATAGATCCAGATGAAGAAGAAGAGTTCAAAGAATCCTTTGGTTTAGCAAGGGCTCCAATCAAGTATTGGTGTGGAAACAATTCTATCCATATCCGCATCAAAGGGTTGTTTGGTATGAACTGGTCAAAACAAAGTAAGATGAATTTGTTAAAAGGACTAAAATTTGGTTTCATCACTCGTATAAGTTTTGATCAGGATACTTTTGAAGAATATGCTGATATTGTTGGCGCCAGATTCAATCCTGATATGGAAGAATTCCTGAATCTATTATACCCACAATTGAGGAGTACAATATATGATTGTATGATTCAATACTTGGTGCATTATCCAAGAACAGGATATCATTTCCCTAGGATTGAATTATATCCTCTTGAAGCCAGATGGAGACCAGAAGTAAAAATTGAAAATATGGAAATCAATCTCAAACCAGCACTCCTTGCTAGAAGAGTTGAATTAGACCAGGCTTATTCTCAGGATTATGTGGTCCAAATTGATTATGGCATCTGCAATCTTTAGAAATTTGATTTTACTAATGAATGATATTTGCAGATTTAAAAGATTGCTCCAAAACTACCGGCACAAAGAAATAAGAAATCTCTGGCGAAATTAGGAGAAATTAAAGATATTTTATTCAAAGCGGACTAACAAAGGCTGAGTCGACAAAGAATACGCTTTAGAAAAGGTAGAAGCCAGCAGTAGCAGCAATAGCCTTATGGATAAAACAAGGGAAAATTCATGCTCTCTTTTACTTGCAAACAATGGTAATTATATCAAAATTAATTTCCATTTTCCAAGATTCAAAAAGATTCATCTAGATGCATTTGTGGATACAGGTTCTTCAAGATCATTGGCTAAAACCAATGCCATTCCTCCCCAATTTTGGAAAGAAAGACCTAATCTTCCACATAGTTATGTGATCAATGGAGAAAGAATTCATATGGGAAGGTATGCTCAAGATGTCCACATTGAGAGATTATAGGTAAAATATTAAAATCACTATTTTGTGAGTACAATGATTTAAGAAAGGAGATGATGTTAAGTAGGATTTATTTCTAACCAAATATGAGCCACTTCAATTACGGAAACATACAAGATCTCTTTGAGACATGAAAGGCAGAATGATTAAATCCACTTAAGGTGTGAATCATAAGTTGAAAATCTTGGGAAAAGAAACAAAAGAAATTGATTGAAGAACTGGCGGAAAAGATTCGAGAAGTGTTTAGGTAGAAATTAAATGAGAGATTTAAGAGCAATTATTGTAGCATGAACCCTCTGGAGTTCACGGTCCCGGAATCATGAAGAATGTGAAATCTGATTAGGCGAGAATGCCAATGATCATTCCACATGAGCCAACTATCTAATAAAGTCAAAGAAACAAAAGAAATGGACGAACAACTGCAAGAACTACTTGATGGGCATTTCATCTGCCCCAGTAAAAGTCCATTTGTGTGTCCAACATTCTTGGTAAATAAAAGAGCAGAACAGGTAAGAGGAAAAAAGAGACTATGTATCAATTACAAACCTCTAATGACGTATCAGCCGTTAACTATCATACCATTTGACGATTTAATTAGAAGAGTCGCCACTAGAAGATCTTCTCTCAAAGTTTGGTATAAATGAGTTAAGCAAATTAGATACAAAAAGAATCCGGATAGATCTGAACAACATTCTATGTTAGGCAAAGGATTGTATGAATGGAACATTATGCCATTTGGTTTATGTACTACTCCTGCATATTTCCAAAGATGCATGGATCAAGCATTAAGACACTTGAAAGATTTTTGTGCTGTCTATATTGATGATATCCTTATTTTCTCTGATTCAGTCACTGACCATTTGCAGCATCTTGAGGAACTTTATGCAGCCATCAAAAAACATGGGATATGCTTAACAGCCAAAAAGATGGTGATTGGACAAATCCAAATTGATTTCCTTGGTTTACATCTAAATAATGGAAAAATCCAACTCCAGTCACACATCTTACAGAGGATCCAGGAATTCCCAGATATACTACAAGACAAGAAACAACTTCAGAGATTCTTGGGATGTTTAAATTATGTCTCTCCTTTCTATAAAGGTTTAGCTGAAGATCGCCGAGTCATCCAATCTCATCTAAAAGAAGGCCAAGAAGGATGGTCTCTAGAAGCTACAGAGGCAGTCCAAAGAATTAAGGCAAAATGCCAATATTTGCCATCCCTGCAAATTCCTGCTTCTGATTTACCTTTGTTTTTATACACTGATGCTTCTGACAATACTTGGTCAGCCGTGTTGATACAGGAAGAAGGAAATGGAAAGCAAAATATCTGTGGTTATCGCTCTGGAACTTTCACAGACACAGAAAGCAGATATCATATTTATGAAAAGGAGATACTAGCAGTTAAAAAAGGAATAGAGAAATTCAAGATCTTTCTCAAGCCAGTAAAATTCATAGTAAGAACTGACAGTCAAACCATGAGAAGCCTGCTTAAAAAGAAACCTAATAAGGATATTGCTCAGGGTAGAATTGCTAGGTGGTATTTTGAATTTCTGAGTTATGACTTTGACATTGAATGGATAAAAGGTGAGAATAATCCATTAGCTGATGCCCTGACCAGAGAACTTGCAGGTTCCATATATACTGATCTTGGAGTTTAATTCTCCAGATTGGTATAGACCAGATGGTGTTGCCATGTACATGGTAAATTATGGTAATGGAAACATGATCACTCTTCCTACTCTTCCCAAAGAAATAATTATTATTTTGCTGGAATCATATTTCTTGAATAAATGGCTTCGAAATATGCAAAATTTAATTCATTATCATCATAACCAAGGATTAATAGATCCAGATGAAAAGAAGAAGAATTCAAAGAATGCTTTGGTCTAGCAAGGGCTCCAATCAAGTATTGGTGTGGAAACAATTCTATCCATATCCACATCAAAGGGTTATTTGGTATGAACTAGTCAAAACAAAGTAAGATGAATTTGTTAAAAGGACTAAAATTTGGTTTCATCACTCGTATAAGTTTTGATCAGGATATTTTTGAAGAATATGCTAATATTGTTGGCGCCAGATTCAATCCTAATATGGAAGAATTCTTGAATCTATTATACCCACAATTGAGGAGTACAATATATGATTGTATGATTCACTACTTGGTGTATTATCCAAGAACAAGATATCATTTCCCTAGGATTGAATTATATCCTCTTGAAGCCAGATGGAGACTAGAAGTAAAAATTGAAAATATGGAAATCAATCTCAAACCAGCACTCCTTGCCAGAAGAGTTGAATTAGACCAGGCTTATTCTTAGGATTATGTGGTTCAAATTGATTATGCTTTTAACCCCAGAACTAAAGATTGGGTCTGAGCATACCATGAGTTACCAGATCAATTATTAGATATGATACCATTCTGATGGCTAGCACATGGGCTTGTCTGTGTCGTGAGGTCACCCACATTAAGATGTGACAACAGGATGCAACCCTGTCTTAAAAAGCAAGATCCCTGTAGCCACTTATGGGTATTAAGTGGGCCCTTCTCACTCACGAGTGTCCTAAAAGTGACTTTCTTTCTTTTTACTATGTCAATGTTTATGGTAGAATTCTTAACAGCTGTCTACTCCATAGTGTGGTAGGTTAGTGGGACACGTGTCAAAAGCGTATGGATGGATTCCAAATTAATTGTAAAATGCCATGAGGTAACAAGCTCAGCCTCTCCTTTAAATTGTTGAGGATGCCTCATTCTTGGCATGAGTTGTCTAGGATTGGAGTCTATTGTTTAGAAAAAAGGTCCCTAGTTTGCATCTCAGACTTATGCTCTCTCCTGCACCTAGTGCGATCTTGATGATAAGAATCTGAATGCTTGTTGAATGTAACTTGCACATGATATAATTAATAGAAATGTTTTGTTATAAATACTTGAATATGTATCTTGGGTTTGCATTTCAAATTGACATCATATTCAAACTACAAATACAAAATACATCTATGTCTCCAGAATATAAAATTTCTATTAAATCCTCATGTCATATTCTCTTTTATTCAAATTCTATGCTCTATATATATATATATACATACCATATATATATATATATATATATATATACCTATATATATATATATATATATATATATATATATATATATATATATATATATATATATATATATATATCTTTGTTAGCAGTGCAATGAAGAGCCGATTCAAGGAAGGAGCCTAGTTCAGTGAAATACACTTGGTTCTTCACTTGAGCTGTATTCAACAAAATAAATGTGAGTAGTAGCAGTCTATATATGTGAGTTTGTAGATATAGATAAATCTTTACATGCGATTGAAATTTATTTAAAATTTAAACTAAATAATATATAATTTGTTATTATTTATTTAAAATCTAAACTAATTAATCATAAAGAATTTTAAAAGGAAAGATTGTGTCTTTATCATTAAAGTTAAATAGTTAAGTTATATTTCTTCTTTACTTTGAAAAGTGCAGTTATAACATATAATTACTATTGTTTATTTGAAATTTAAACTAATTAATTATAAAGAATGTCAAAAAATAGATTGATTCTACATTATTAAATTTAAATAGTGAAGTTATAACATGCAATTTAGTATTCTTTATTTGAAATTTGAACTAATTAATTATAAAGAACATTGAAAGGGAAGATTACATCTTCATTGTTAGATTTAAATAGTTAAGTTATATCTTCTCTATATTTTGAAGTGAAGTGAAATTATAACATATCATTTAGTATTTTTTATTTGAAATTTAAATAAAAAAGAATTATTGCTTCTTCATAACTAAATTTAAATTGTTTTAAATTTTCTTCTATTTAAAACATTGATTGTTTCAAATAAAAAACATCATACTAACTATTTAAATTAGTTTTCATTTACTAGCATCTTTATATTTAATCATTTTTAAGATTATCTAATAAATTATGAAAGCTTAAAAATCTATGGCTTTCAAAATATTGATGTAAAAGAGGATAAGATGTTGAAAAGTTTGTTGTTATATAGAAAACCTTTTCCGAGAGTTGAATTAGACAACGCTTATTCTCAGGATTATGTGGTTCAAATTGATTATGCTTTTAACCCCAGAACTGAAGATTGGGTCCAAGCATACCATGAGTTACCAGATCAATTATTAGATCCCATACCATTCTGATGGCTATCACATGGGCTTGTCTATGCCGTGATGTCACCCACGTTAATATGTGACAACAGGATGCAACCCTGTCTTAAAAAGCAAGATCCATGTAGCCACTTACGGGTATTAAGTGGGCCCTTCTCACTCACAGGTGTCCTAAAAGTGACTTCCTTTCCTTTCACTATGTCAGTGTTTACGGCAGAATGCTTAACAGCTGTCTACTCCATAGTGTGGTAGGTTAGTGGGATGCATGTCAAAAGCATATGAATGGATTCCAAATTAATTGTAAAATGCCATGAGGTAGCAAGCTCAGCCTCTCCATTAAATTGTTGAGGATGACTCATTCTTGGAATGAGTTGTCTAGGATTGGAGTCTATTGTTTAGAAAAAGTCCCTAGTTTGCATCTCAGACTTATGCTCTCTCCTACGCCTAGTGTGATTTGGATGATCAGAATCTAAATGCTTGTTGAATGTAACTTGCACATGATATGATTGATAGAAATAGAAATCTTTGTTATTCCGCATATTGGTATCAAAGCCTCTTTGCATTTATAGCCTTTATTATTTATGAATATAATGCCTCACATTGGAATGCAAACCCAAGATACATATTCAAGTATTTATTGTTCATCTGGTTTTGGAATCTTTGTCAAAATAGTCTATGTTATAATCGTTATAGTCTTGGTCATGGTCTGGACTTTGGAAAAAATCTTGCCTCATTAAGTTCTATTAGCCATTTCATGGAAACTTTGGTTCTGAATGAAATTAGCTGTCTCAAGTAGCTGTGGACCCACAGTAAGACCGTAAATCCCATGTTGAAGCCAAAGGACAGGCATGTGAAGGGTGAGCAGTAAGACGGAAAACGTAGCAGCCAAAGGATTAGCGAAATCAAGTAAGTTCTCATTTCTCCATCATGTCTAGCCAGCGCTCAATGCATGCAAGTTCTCTTTCTTCTATTATCCATAATCACTTTCAAGATAAAGAAGAACTCGTAGATGAAAATGGTAATTTTAAGTTTCCAAATGTTAAGATATCTAATTTATATCCTGAGAAAGGAATAAAGGCAAAAATGATGAATTATGTGCGACAATCAGAGATAAATCTTAGGTTTTCTGGTGTTGGTATTTGTCAAGTCTATTTGCCATTCTTACTTCCTGATGACATAAAGAGATGGAAAGAAAAGGGTTTCTTCCATGTGCATTTCTCTTTAGCTGACATAATTTTACATCCACATTTCAACTATGATATAGGAGCAGAATACTTTGCTAGTCTTATAGACACTCGTTGTAGAATCTGGGATCAAGCTATCATAGGCCAATTTCGAGGTCACCTCGTAAAATCTTCTAATGAAGAAAAAGGTAGAGATGCTCGCATGTCTGTCAGACCCAACTTCACCATAAACCTTGATGACAAATATGTTCAATCTGCATTTTGTCTTTTGTTACAAGTTAAAGGCGTCATCCTACAACCAGATTCTGTGTATGCCACTATAGGTGGTCGATGTGTGTATAGATTACTTAATATTGTTTTTACTCCTAAATTTTTCACCGGGGTAAGTTATACGGAAGCAAATACAAATGTTGATGACTTTGGTAGACATATTGGTTCAACTGGATTTGATATAGGTTTCCCTGTCATTGAAAAACTCATAAATCAGTCCCAACCAAAGTTCCAAGAACTTCCAACTCCTTCCAGAAGTGTGTTCTCTGAAAAACCCCGTACACAAAGTCGTAGGCTTGCCAGCATAGATCTCCAGGCATTACCTAATGAAACATTGTTTGCATAGCTAGAAGCTTTGACTAGTAGACAACCAAGCATGTTCACTCGATCTTATTCCATGTCACATAATTTCCCAAGTACATCTAATAAGCCATATCTTGACTACAATCCAAAAGAATCAATAGGATCTACCCAATTCCCCATGTACAGGAAACCATCTGTAAATCCATATCCTTCCCGAGCATCTTTGGCAACCCTCTCTGATCTTAGCAGTAATCCAGAACTTATGGATAGATTAGCTCGACAGGTAAGCCAAAAGCTTGCCCTAACTCCAAAAATAGAACAAAAACAAGATCAGAAAGGAAAAGGTATCAAACTCACAAAAATGGGAGAGAAAAGTTGCATGATGAAAGAAAAGACACCTAAGTCAAAACTCCCACAGGCTGGATCTGAGAAAAAGAGTAAATATAAGATGGAATTCAATAATTAGGAACAAGAGATTATCAGTTATGAACCAGGTAGATGGCCTACTCCTAAAAATTTCATAGTCATCAATCCTGATTGGAGATTGTGGGGAAAATATGAAGCCAGACTTCATACAGAGCTGGGAAAGAAACAAAAGAATTCTGAAGCCCAAAGAAATTGGATGGCACAATGGATGATCTATGCACAAGAAAATATAGATGACATGGCTGTAGATATTAGATTTAGTGGTGACCAGGCTTTAGAAACTGTAAATAAGATAGAAATAGTCTCTGAAGATCAACAAAGGCATTTTACTGCTATAAAGAATGTTGAACACTATTGTGGAACTCTGTCTCATGACATTACCAGTGTCAACTATGATGTTACTCAAGTTCATAATAGTGTAAAAACTATTATTTCTACACAACAACATCAAGACAACTACCTTACCAATATTTATGCTAATCAACAGACCAATGAAACCTCCAGAAAGGTTGCTGATATTGAGAATAAGAATCTCTTAGACTCTGTTGCTAAGAAATTAGAAAAGATAAGGATTCTTACAAAGAAAATAAGAGTATCCCAGGTTGGTAAGGATAGTGCAGAAGAAGAAGACAGAGAGAAAAAAGGAAAATTTGTAGAACCTCCTAAACCAAAGAAGGTTCTAATCCAAAGAAGTAAACCTCTGCACAGTAGGGAAGACAAAGCTTCAACCTCTAGGAAACCCTTACACAAGCCAACTCTCCATGTCCCTATGCCTAAGGTTAAAGAGCATACTTTGGCTAATAAAGAAGAACCACTCAAAGATTGGCTAGCAGAATTGGGAATAGATGAAGAACAACAAGAACCAGTCTACATGGATGAACCTGGTTATGCAAATAAAGAATCTGATGTTGAATCTTCTGATGTAGATACTTTGAATGTTTCTGACAGTCCTAGTGACTCTGATTCCTTTGTAAATAATGACTTTGAAGAAATTGTTTTAGATTTCTCTGGATATAAGCAAATAGAAGAAAAAGAACCATGGGAATCATTGAAGAAGTTAACCATGGATATTGAAATGCAAGAACCAGTCACAGAGAACCTCAAGCCTGAGCAGATGCGACCTTATGCATCTAGTGGTTATATCTTAAACATTGATAAATTAGTTAATCCATATGAAGCCATCTGTACATGGACTGACACATTGGAAAATTTGTTTGAAAGAAGTGGTTCATGGACAGAACCTGCAAAGGTTCTTTATGTTGTAAGGCTTATGTCTGGAAAATTGAGAAACTGGTGGAATAATTTGCTAGACCAAGGCCCAATGCCTAAAAATATTCCTGCTCAATCAATAGATCCCATTCTAGTGGATCCTAAAAATTTGGGAAAAGATGATATATTTCAAGCTGGATTTGATGAGTTCAAATGGCTATTAACAGATCTTTTCTGTGATGACATTTCTAATCAAGCCCTAGAAGCCAATAAGATTCTACAATCTATGAAGCTTAAAAATCTTGCCAAATTTGATGAATACAACTGCATGTTTGAATCTTATATGGTTGCAACAAATAAAATGCATGATCTAACCACAAAGCAATATTACCTGAACTCTCTACCCTGTGGTTTAGGTGCATGGACACAAGATTATATAATCAGAAAGGAGCACAAACAGCTTGATGATGTGAGTTTCCCTACAATAAAAAGGTTGATCAGATATAAGTTGGAAAAGCAATGTTTGTTGGGTGCTCTCCAACTCAATAAGGAAGAATACAACTACACATGTAATTTAAAAGAATTTTGTGATCTTCCTCCAATTAATCAACTCAAAGATTTCCAGCAACTCAAACAGTTTAAGAAAAGGGGTTGTGGTAGGAAATGCAGATGTAAAAGGTGTTCTCGGACAAAACATCATGAAGGAGAATACACTTTTAGATGCAGCAAGCATGGTAAATATGGACACAAAAAGAAATATAGAGCAGTTCCCTACAAAAGAAGGAAATTTCATAAAATGCCTCCGTATTTGCTAAGAAAAAGAACTAATAAGGTCCCCAAAGGAATTAAGTGTTTTATTTGTAAAGGACCTCATTATGCTACTAACTGTCCTAAGAAATTAAATCCTAGCACAAAGATTTATGCAATGTTTGAACAAAATAACCCAAGATGGGAAGTTGTTAATAGTAGCAATATTACAGAATTACAAGATCTGTATGAATTAGTTGAAGTTGTTCCTGATTCTAGTTTCATGTTAAAATTCAAAGATGTAAAGGATCGTCATAAACATATGCAGAATTTGTCTGACCTTGAATCAGAGAGCTCAGACCCAGATGAGGATTTTCTAACCTCACTTCTTAAGAATACTCTACAAGATCTCAAGGTTCAGATTCAGATTGAAAAATCCAAAGATCCTTACAAAATGGCAGGAACAAAGGAAGAAAGAAAGAGAGTTGTCCACCAACACTTGGCAAAGCTGAAAACCTTAGAGTTAGATAAGACTGAGGTAGAAAAGCAGCTTAAATTACAGAAAAAACCTTCAAAAGGGGTTGAAAAAGAAATAGATCATGGATACAAGATCCGTCCATGGCAAAGAAAAGGAAAAGAAAAATCTTCTTCCAAATCAAAAGCTTCTGACCTTGACACTGATGTCATTGCAATCTTTAAGAAATTTGATTTACTAATGAATGATGTTGCAGATTTAAAAAGATTGCTCAAAACTCAGCACAAAGAAATAAGAAATCTCTCTACTGAAGTGGGAGAAATTAAAGATATTTTATTCAAAGCAGACCAACAAGCTAAGTTTGACAAAGAATCTGCTTTAGAAGAAGAATCAGAAGCCAGCAGTAGCAGCAATAGCCTTATTGATAAAACAAGGGAAAAGTCATGCTCTCTTTTTCTTGCAAACAATGGTAATTATATCATAATTAATTTACATTTTCCAGGATTCAAAAAGATTCCTCTAGATGCATTTGTGGATATAGGTTCTTCAAGATCATTGGCTAAAACCAATGCCATTCCTCCCCAATTTTGGAAAGAAAGACCTGATCTTCCACATAGTTATGCAATAAATGGAGAAAGGATTTAGATGGGAAGGTATGCACAAGATGTCCACATAGAAATTATGGGTAAAATATTCATCACTGATTTTATTGAGTACAATGATCTAGAGGATGATGTTCTGTTAGGATTTATGTTTCTAACCAAATATGAGCCACTTCAGTTCTGGAAACATAAGATCTCTTTGAGACATGAAGATGGATAGATTGAAATCCCTGCACTTAAAATTGTGAATCATAAATTTGAAAATATTGGGAAAAAGAAACAAAAAGAGTCAGTGAAAGAACTAGCATAAAAGATTCCAGAAGTGTTTAGTGAAATTAGACAGAGATTTGAGACAGATTGTTGCAGAATGAACCCTTTACAGTTCTGGTCCCAGGATCATGAAGAATGTGAAATACAGAATAGGCCAGAATGCCAATCAGTCATTCCACATGAGCCAGCCTATCTAATGAGTCCAAAAGAAACAAAAGAAATGGATGAACAGCTACAAGAACTACTTGATGGGCATTTCATCCGCCCCAGTAAAAGTTCATTTGCATGTCCAGTATTCTTGGTAAATAAAAGAGTAGAACAGGTAAGAGGGAAAAAGAGATTATGTATCAATTACAAACCTCTTGATGACATTATCCTTCCATTTAACTATCCCATACCATTTAGCACTGATTTAATTAGAAGAGCCACCACTAAGAAGATCTTCTCAAAGCTTGACTGTAAATCAAGATTCTGGAAAATTAAGGTAAAAGAATTAGATAGATACAAGACAACATTCGCTGTTCCACAAGGATTGTATGAATGGAACGTTATGCCATTTGGTTTATGTACTGCTCCTGCATACTTCCAAAGATGCATGGATCAAGCATTAAGACACCTGAAAGATTTTTGTGCTATCCTTATTGATGATATCCTTATTTTCTCTAATTCAGTCACTGACCATTTGCAGCATCTTGAAGAACTTTATGTAGCCATCAAAAAACATGGGATATGCTTAATAGATAAAAAGATGGTGATCGGACAAATCCAAATTGATTTCCTTGGTTTACATCTAAATAATGGAAAAATCCAACTTCGGATACACATCTTACAGAGGATCTAGGAATTCCCATATATACTACAAGACAAGAAACAACTTCTGAGATTCTTGGGATGTTTAAATTATGTCTCTCCTTTCTATAAAAGGTTTAGCTGAAGATCGCCGAGTCATCAAATCTCATCTAAAAGAAGGCAAAGAAGAATGGTCTCTAGAAGTTACAGAGGCAGTCCAAAGAATTAAGGAAAAAT